>OY728120.1:1986850011-1987050011 GCA_963277665.1 Viscum album | reverse complement strand
TATTTTTGATTCAAATAAATTTGATTGAAAACCTTCAACATCTTCATATTTTTAATAGTTGGTGTGTAATATTATTAGTTATTTTGTTCCCCATGACTAATAGAATATTTACCCTATTAATTTCCTCCATAAATACATTTTCCCAATTTGAAATTGAACATAATTTAAAGGTGCATTGATTGATATGCATTGTAAAACTATGTCATGAGTTATAAAACATTTTTTACACTAAATTATGTGGTTTATTATCAAATTTATGTTTACGTTTTTATCCTAAAACAATTCAATAGATCCACTTACATTTCAAATAGTTTAAGAATCATAAGCAATTGTAAATCAGTATTTTCAAATTGAGACACAATACTTAAAATTAATCAATTCTCCTCTCCCTAGAAAATTTATAAACCTTGTTTTTCCATTATAATTAATATAATTCACCAAATATTGTTAAACTTAATTTTAAAAATTTACATTATTTTCAATAACAGATGAATCATAATTTGAACATTCCCAATTTTTTTAGAATTTAAAATTTTCAAAACATTTTTTAAAATTTTAATAATGAGTTTGTTTATTTTATGAATTTCATTACTCGTTAAAATTATTTTTTGTGATAAAAGACATCTTATCCATGATTTTGAAATTTTAAAATTTGTGTTATTTTGGTTAAAACATTTATTTTTCCCATTCTACCAAGAATCTAAACTATTTTCAAAATCTCATGGCATATTAAAAAAAATTGATTATTACCAAATGAAAAATTCGCATATGATATCTTTCATAAATTTACAAATTTAATAACCATAATTGATGTGATTACTTTGTTTCAAATTATGTAGAAAGATTATGAAAAATAAGTAATTTGTTTTAATATAGGTTTTGATAGTGAAATCTTATTATATATACCCTAATATTTTTGGTTAGAGACTAGTTTCACTCAGACTAGAGAGGGGGGTGAATTGAGATCTTGAAATTTTCTTGGCTTATAAAACCACCCACTCTAAGATATGGTAAATTTTGATCTTTTCTTACATTAAAGCATCCAAAATAAGAGCACAAAGAAAATGGACCAGACTTCATATATTTATAGTGGTTCGGGGAATATAAATCCCCTAGCCCACTGCACCAACGCTCAACTCTTAGAGATCAGTGATTTTCACTATACCAGTCCTTCAACTAGGGACTATCATTCCTTTTCCCAAGGACTGCATGACTAAGTGAAAGTATTCGACACTTGGTATAATACCATGAGCTTTTATCATGCTCTAACAAGGGTTTAAAAACACTGAACTTTAAAGTTCTTTTTATAGGAACCTTCAATCTTCCAATAGAAAGAAATAATATGAAAGTTTACATATGAAGCTCACGGTTTCAAGGTGCAACTAACAGAAGATAAGAAATCTCCATGAGAGAATATAATAAAGAAATATAGCTCAAGGAGATTCTTCTAAATCACAATAATGGTGATCTTGATATCATAGTTATAGATAATTTAATCTTCTTCTTCTTTGGCTCGAAACAAAGTAGCATCACAAAATATTCAATAGAGAGAGTGAGAGTGAAAGTTCTTACTTATGTTCTTGCATATTATATATTTATTTATCTTCTTCACCACACTCTAAATAACATGAAAATATTCTCTCTTAGTTTCACAGCATGAGATCCATAAAATATAGTCTTGGAATTAAATTCTAGATGTCAATTTCTTGAAAATACCTTAGTTATAGGATTGAGCATTAAATTATCCTTGTATTATTTTCTTCTCTCGATAATTGCAACATTTTATAATTTATTTTACCACAAAAAGGTAATACAATATTTAATTCATCTATAACAACATTAATTTCCCTCAAAAGTATACTAATGATAATAAATAGTAGGTTATAGAATGATGTAGCTAATTCTGGATCACCATGTAGCTGAATTCCACTGATTTGAATTCACATAACTGAATTTATCCAAATATCCATTCTTCACATAGTTGATTTCTTCATGTATTCAAATTATGTATGCATTCTTCACATATCCAAATTACTCACATATCCTTCTTTCTCACATATCCTAATTTGACATAACTGAGTGAATTGTGTAGCCATTTAGAACCACGTAGTTGATTTCACCACATATCCAAATCACATAGCCGATTACTCCACATAACCGATCCATTTATCCATTTGATCGACATGATTGATTCATAGACATAGGTGATTTCCATTTAGTCATTTTCATGATGTATCTATTTCAAATTTGTGATTCCTTCACATAGTCGATTTCTCGACATATCCAAATCTTCACGTAGTTGATTTCCTCATGTAACTGATTTTCCATACTTTTGAAAACTTAAGAAAACTTCTAGAATTTATAGAAATAATAGCAGAACATATTAAATAATAATAAAACCTAATGAACACACAAATCATTAGTAACATATAAAGGGTATTTGAGATCATCTAAACATAAATTACATGGGATATATTTGAACAACATTAGTATTCCAATAAATACTTATCCAGTTATATAAATCCATATTTTTCTTGTAAACATTGATAGTGAAAGGGAGTGAATTATCTCCCTTGATGAATCCATTAAAAAAAGAATGATTTATGATATGTGACTTCTTGTAATAAAAAAATAAGTGTTATAATACTTTAAGTTCATATAATTTTTAGTCTTTATATGTTCTAAAAAGTTGTTGATGCAATGATAATTTATATTAAATATGACGAATCTATGTTTAATGGATAACCATTTAGGGTTCTAAGATCATACCATCTATTTATTTGTTTATTTTATTAAATATGAATATTAATGAATCAAATAAGATGGATATGAATCTAAAATGGATGGATGTTAATCATATGGAAAAGAGAATGATGATAGGGTGATAGAGTTCATCAAGTTTGAAAAATATCACACATATAACCCTTCCCAAATCCTTTTTCTATGTTTACATTGTTTTTATTCAAGTATAATTAGTCCATATGAGTTAGGAGAATACTTGATCTGTCATAGAATAATTAAAAGTTATAAATATTGTACTAAAGATGGGTATAACTAAATGTAACTAGTGACTGGGATAACACTACGTTTTATGGATCATCTGATATTATTACAAGTGTGAACGATGATGAAGACCGTATTAAGGATACAATTATAGGTGTAAATGATGATGAATATTGTATTGTGTAAATCACAATGATAGCTGAAGATGAACTTCATGATTTCCCAAAATTGTTTCAGAATCTAAAGGGTTGTTAAAAGATGTCATTGTATACTATTTGTACTAAATATAAAACATTGTCAGTCATACTGAGGCTATATAATGTAAAATATTTAAAGAGATGGAGTGAACCCAGACTTACTGAACTACTTTCTTTCTTTAATGATATTATACAGTAATATAACATGCTTCCTTGTCAAATATATGATGTTAAATGAATTCTACATTCAATGGGTATGATATTTGAAATAATACATGTTTGTATAGAAGACTGCATATTATTTCACAAGGACTGCCCAAAGTGTGGAACATCATGATGAAAGAAAGATAAATCAAGTCCTTCAAAAGTTTTATGGTACTTTCTAACCATTTTAAGGTTTATAATCCTATATGGAAGTGAGGACACTCAAAGATAATTTACGTGACACAAAAATGTAAGAAATCAAGGTGTGAAAATTCATCATCCAACGGACTCTCCTTAATGGAATAAAATTGATCACAGGTATCATGAATTTGGAAATGAACTGAGAAACATTAATCTTGCACTTTCTACAAATAGAGTGAATCCTTTTGGTTTACAAAGTAGCACTCACAGTACATGGCCAGTTGTTGGTAAATTATAACTTTTCACTGTGGTTATTCATGAAGTTAAAATACATTATGTTTCCTCTTCTTATATTAGGACAAAAACAATTAGGTAATTATATTGATATTTATTTGGATCCATTGGTCAAATATCTAAAATTAATGTGGGATTTAGGTGTTATTTTGTATGATGCTTACTGAAATAAAGGTTTCAATTTAAGATTCATGTCGCATGGGATGATAAATGACTTTATTGATTATGAAAATTTTTCAAGATATAGAATTAAAGGAATTAAAATGTGACCCATTTGTAAACAAGGTACACACATAGTTAGGTTGAAACATTACTTAAAGAATATGTTTCTAGGACATCACATATTTCTACCCTGATGACATAAATACTAATCTTGGATGACATCATTTGATGGGAATTCAGAAGAAGTTACAACACTGTATCCACTAACAGTTGATCAACTATTTGAGAAAGTAAAGGATATAGCCACTACTTTTGGTAAATCTTCTTCAAAAAACCTTATAAAAATCGGTTGAAAAAATATATTGATTTTTTTTTAATTATCCTACTAGAATTTTTTTTATGTTATACATTTTATTGATGTCATGCAGGTGAAAAAAAATATATGTGATGGTGTCATTGGAAAATTACTAAATGAACCCATAAAAACAAAGTATTACATTAAGGCTAGGTTGGACATGATTAAAATGGGAATACAAGAATATTTGGTTCTAGTGAAGGGTGAAAGATAGACTTTTCTTACTCTAGTTTCTTACACTCTTTCCAGTCAAGAGAGATATTAGTTTTTCAATTTCCAAAATGATGTAAAGGTTATGGAGGGGTATTAATCAAATATCAAGAATATCATATCAATGAGTGATTTAAATTTAAAGTTATTTAAATCACATGGCTTCCATGTTTTGATGTAATGTCTAATGCATGAATCATTATGTTTAATTTTGCCTAAAAATGTATGTCGTACATTAACCAAGATTTGTTTCTTTTTCAAATCTATATGCAGTAAAGTTATGAACCCAATGAAATTTCAAACTATGGAAAATGAAATTATTATCATATTATGTGAATTAAAGATGTTCTTCCCATCATTATTCTATGATGTGATGGTCTAATTGGTTAGAGAGATCCGACTATGTGGTCGTGTACATTATAGATGGGTGTACCCCATTGAACAGTATATAAAGATTTTAAAGGGTATATCAAAAATCAAATTTATCCATAAGGTTGTATTATGGAGTGATATATTTTTTAGGAATCTATTTAATTCTGTACTGACTACCTGCCTGATGTAGAAATCATTGATCTACCAAAATATTATCCCAATGGACGACTTGTGGGTAAAGGAATTTCTAAAATATATGCTACTGCAATTACCATTACAGAGAAGGAATAGGATCACCTTTACATTTTACATAACATTTTAGAGTTTGTGTCATATGTTGAAACTCATAAATTAATTATTAGGAATTTTAATCCATTGATGGCTGAAAGATGGATATAAAATACACATAATCGATAGTTTATATGATGGTTTTGAGACCATAATTTTAAGGAGTGAACTACAAATATGAATTCAATTTCATAATGACTTCAATGACTAGTTAGAGAACCAATTTTTCATGTATTACCTTATAATGGTTATTCAATTAATGGTTATATTTTTTATACAAAGGAACATGATGAATGTTGTTCCATTAAAAATAGTGGAGTTATAGTTGCGGCTAAATAAATTTATGTATTTGGTACCAAGGATAGAAATTAAATTTATAAGAATATTTTATACTTTTTAATCATCAAAAAAATATGGGATTTCGATTATATAATATTCTAAGTGCTAATTTTTCAATGTAAGTGGGTTGATAATATAAGTGCAGTTAAAATTGATGAATTGAGATTCATGAAAGTGAATTTTAGTAAGGAATGGTACAATGATGACCCATTCATAATGATATCATAGGTTGTGCAAGTATTTTATTTCCCAAATCCTATAAACAAAAGGTGTTCAATTGTTTTTTTATTGACCAAAACCATTGTAGGGTTAGATGTCAATTAAACTGAGGGTGACCCTTTCATTGGGATGCCACAATCATTTTGTGACAGTCCCAATGTAGATGGGCTATTTTATGTATAAGGAGACCACAATGAGGGGATTCTGATACTCGAAGGAGGGGTCAAATCCCTTCAACCTTAAAATAAAAAAAAAGAGTTAAATAATAAAGTTATATTTTTTTATAATATACTTTGAATTACCTCATAGTATTATTTGTTCATTACTATATTTATGTAATATAAATTAAATATTCAACCACTTATACATATAATGGATTCTTCACATGTTGATGCTCCCAATATTGAGTAATATTATGTTTCTCAACATGTTGATACTGCCAATGGAGAGGACCAATAGGTTTATCCATGTGAATTTTCTACCTATCTGGAGGAAAAATATGTTGACGGTGTTGAAACTATGGAAATGGTATAAGGTGAACAACCTATTTCCTAGAAAAAAATAGGAGTTTCACAGCACAATAGTGTTAACAAAAATTATTAAGGTGAGAGGTATAGGTATCAAATTCATGGTTGGATGGAATGCACATGGTCATCATGTTAACCCCAAAAAGTCTATTTTCATTAGTTAAATTAGGTTAACCACTCAAATACATGTGTTGATTGATATATATATGTGATATATGTTGGGAACAAGTTGGACGGATAAGGAAGTAATAAAATTTTGATGTTTCAGAGTGTTGTCTTTTGTTGTCAAATAAGCTAAATCAATTCACTTTATAAAGGACTTGGAAACTAGACAATGATTTTCTGATATGTATTTTACACATATCATAAGTTAGGAGAACTTGTGATGAAATCATTATGACGAAAAGGGCGAGAAATGATTATGCCAGTCATATACAGTTTTGATTGGAAGGAATGATACTTCTGGAAGATAGGGAAGTTTCCATAACTTCCATTGTAACTCTGACGATGCTAAATATGATCTGTCAAAAGATATATATCATGATATTGGAGTTCATGATGAAAGCTGAAGAATGGTTATGGGAAGAATTAAAGAGAGAAATGACAAAGGAACGGACAATTTGGAGGCGGCACAAAAGAACAGTTTAAGGTGGCGCCGTTTTCCGGTGTTTTTCCAAATTTTAGGGCCTGAAAATCGGGAGATGAAGAAATGTGTTTTTGACATTGAATGTTGCGCACAATATTGAGGATGGTTTAGATTTTTTCGTGCAAGGAATTTTTCAAGGTCAGAACATCGAAAAATGGAAAAGTCATGGAGTGCACGGAAATTTAGGCAAGTTTCACAAAAAAATAATGTTGTGTGTGAAATAGTAGAGGGATGGGCGAAATATCAGCAAGATGCACGAAATAACAACGGGATGCGTGAAATAGTAGCTGGATGCGCGAAAAATAATGGTTGCATGAAATATTGGTGTGGTGCGTGAAAAAGAAGAATGAAGTTTTTCATGCAAGAGGTGTTTCGAGATCAGAAGCTCCAAAATTGGAAAAGGCGTGAGGTGCGCAAAAAATTGGAGCACTACGCGAAATATGATGTTGTGGGAAAGAGTTTGTATGCTCATGAATAGGGTTTTATGCGCGGATTAGCATTGTGCGAAATATGATGTTTTGGGAAAGATTTTTTACGCACGTGAAGAGGGTTTTACGTGCGGATTAGTATTTTTCGCAAAGGGTTAAAAATGCCTATAAATACGAGGTGAAACCCTCTCATTTGTGAATTCTCGACACTTAGAAGAAATCCTGAGCTCTTTTTCACATAAAATTATATGTTAAGTGAGTTGCGTGAAAATAAAGGAGTTTGCGCAAAAAGAGGACAACTGTGCGAAAAAGAGAAAAAGTTGCGCGAAAAAGCGAATAGTTGCGCAAAAAAGGAAGTTGTGTGAAATAAGTTTTCCACGCCAAAAGCTGATTTTTTTGCACAAGACTTTTTAATTGCGCGCAAGATACCCTAAAGTCTGCGCGAAAAATTTGGGGTCTTCACACATATTCAGTTGTGCTTATGGGAGTTCTTACCAGCTTCTGGGTAGGAAAGTGAAGATCTGTACTTCAAAGAATACAATTGTTCAATTGTAAAGAAGAACTGAAATACTGCAATTCCATATTTGTGCTAAGAGGGTGCACACGCACTTGCGGATTGTTTTCCAAGTGCTACACGAGTGTAAGGGTATATCCTACTCATTTTATTCCACATCAAAGGATTGTTTTCTAGTGGATTGTGTGGTACTGGATTGTTTTTGTACCATACCAAGGACGTAGATACTCTTGTTGAGTAGTGAACCTTGTAAATATGGTGTTCTTGTGGTTGTGTTTGTTCAGCAGGGAAGAAACTCTTTAATAGGAGGCGAAGTTCATTTCAAAAAGAAGGAAACTTAAAAATAAAAATATGTCATTGATTCACCTCCTCCCCCTCTCAGTGATACTTGGATCCTAACTGGGAACTTCAATATAATGTTGTTCCTATGATTAAGACACTAATTTGGGAAGACATTAGGGTAACATTATGATATAATTTCTCTATTTTACCAAAAAATAAAATAATCAATGTTGATTCACCCATCATTATCCCCTATAGAGTACATTTATACTAGCTGAATATTGAATGAAATTTGTATTATTAGTCATTGGAAAGGATAATAGAGGCTTTCATATAATTCTTATAAATTATCATCTCAAGGATGCTAAAGGGAAAGTAAACCCACTCCCACCATAGATATATGGAATGCAGTAATAACAAATAAACCAATAAATATGGAATACATTTATTAGACATCATGAGGAGGCATCATTTCAAGTACATTATGATCGGTAAAACTTTACTTGGAAATATATGTATTAATCAATTTAATTATTAATTATTAATTTATAAAATAGAAATTGAGTGCTAAAAATAAGCAACATGCATCAAAACTAATATACCCTTATCGTAAAGTAAGGATGGGGTATGCTTCAATTTTAAAAAAAATGGTATGTATTTTAAATCTACAGTAATAATTTTATGTGGCATGTAATAACAACATAATTATATTCATTTTCTTATATACAAATTAATGAATCAAAATCTGAAGTCACTTTCATCCCATTTCATGTGCTATGAAAAGAGGCTCATGTAAATAATGACATAATACTAGTATATGAAAACACACAAAAATTATGGGAATCATGTGTAAGTGTGACATAAAAAAATCTACTTTAAATTAGTATTACATAAAAATGAATACTTATTTTACTATATTTCTTATTCGATTTAGACATAAGAATCTCCACAGACTATACCCAATGAATTACTACTTTCAGTGGCCTTGAACTAGATATAATAATATAGATGCATTATAGGTGTGGGTTTTGGAGTGTCTCCTTGAACATATTTTGAGAAAAGAAATGCATAAGGGGGTAAAGATAAGAAAATAGAGGAGATAAAGGCATGAATAAATTCTCTAGAAGAAAAACATAATTGGTGGTCTAATTTGTTAGAGAATGTTATGGGAATGAAGAAAAGAGAAGAAAAAACACAACAACAACAACTACATGAAGATCCATCCCCCTTACCTAGCTTTAAGGTGAGCCATTCCCCTCAAAGGTTTTCCTTACCAAAGATAGTCATTTTTTTCATAACAATTTCTATGAAATGTGAATCAGTAAAATACTGATACCTTTCCTATATTAATATTCTATAGGGTGAAATTGATTATGATTTAAATCTATCAGCACTTACTCGTCACCTTTTTGAGAGGGGTATAATGTAAAATATCCAAGGAGATATTCTACACAACAACAAAAATACCAAAAGGTCATATGAGTGTGGGGATTCACATAGCTCATGAGCCAAGCTCTGAGCTACCAGTTCCCCTTGATGATCTGAATGTTCACATGGTCAAACTTTCTATTGGATCTTTCATAGCATGGTCGTTTGATCTTGTAAAAATATATTTCAATAAGGAGGTATGTCCTTTACAATTTATTTTTTATGAAAAACCTTTAACAAATAATGAAAAAAGTCTTTAACTGAGGCATGTTATTACAGATGGAGAAGAGGAAGAAGAAATATAAGGTTCAATCAAAATAATATAAAGGATCAACCAATCAATCAAAAATACCATTAGAGAGTACCTTTACCCTACTAGTTCAACTTCTTCATTTACTAATATTATATTTTCATAGAGATACAACATTTAAAGACGGTGATGTAACCATAAATGATTTTTAAGAAAAAATTTATGGAGAGTCCATTGTAAACGTTATTAGTCTTGAGAATATATATGAAATACTCAAGAATATATGTCTAGGAGTCTCATTTTTAAATGTATATATAAGGTGTGTTTTCATAATCTATTTATCCAATAGTTGATCTACTATGATAATTATAGCCAAATATTATTCATGTTTTTTACAAGTGTATATATTAGTACTATTTTTAGAGAAACCCCTGTGGATGAGAATTTGGAATCATTAGTCCTCACATTACTTCTATACAAAAAAGGTCATTAGAAGAAGAGTAATATTTAGAAATAGTGGAAAAACTAGTTGTAATGTTTGAAAATAAACTTACAGACGATAGAATATGCTTAATACCCATGATAAAAGGGTGAAAATATACAATTTAATCACATTAAATATATTTTTATTTCTTTTATTGTTTATTCCTTTTTTTATGGAACATTGGTTACTCATTTTAATCAATTTGTATACTCCAAAGATTTATTTTTTGGATTCAATGTATGGATTCCTAATAAATCAACCACACATTATGCCTTTTATTGGTTTATAATACATCAAATTCAACATTTTAAAAATAAACTTCAATTTATATGTTTTATATTATATTCTAATGAAAATTTTATTATGATAGTGTAGTGTTTAAATATCATCAAAATCATGATATGAGGATAGTCTATGAGCACAATAAGCCTATCAAATTCAACAACTAGATAAGTATTAGGGTATATATAATAATATTTAACTATTAAAACATATTTAAAAACAAATTAATTATTTTTATCAATGTTTCTGTAGTATCCAAAACAAACTAATGGAAAATATTATGGTTATTATGTTTGTGAATTTATGAAAATATCATATTCCATCAACAAACTATCATCACTGAAGAGGTATTTCTGATGATAATTAAAATTTCCTTTAAAATATTTAATAATAATTTGTTTGTTTATATTTTTAGTACTACAAGGATTTTCTACAGTCTATATATTCAAAATAGGAAATAGATTTTTTTATAAATAAATGAGCAGAATACATGGTGTTTGAATGTATATAGACAATGAAGGAGTGACTTATTACTAGTTATTTAGTTAATTTTGTCATCATTTTATCTACTTTTTTTTAATTTCCTTATCATTTTTATCTAATATGTATTTAGTTAATTTTCACATAGATCATGAAGAAATGAATTCATCGAGAATTGATTTTTCTTCGACCATTTTGTACTCTATAAAGAGAAAAAATGCTTGGAGAAAAATAAATTCTCAACAAAGTATTCGACATGGATGATGCACTCAGGTTCCATTTGTTCCCTTTATAGAGCTATTTTTTCTTTATTTGATCTGTTTATGTTTAGTATTGTTTATTTTTTGTTTAAAAATGACTCAAAGTGTGTGTTTTTAGTTTAAAATGAAATTTTAGTTAAGAATGTGTGTCACTCACTGAAAACCAAGAAAAAACACATAGATTGTCTTGATTATTTATTAAAATGATCCATAAGTCATTGTGGTGTGTAGAAATCATCCTCGCCTCAATATAATACATGGTGTGGTTAGTATAACTCAAAGTGAATGTTTTTATTTAAAATTGACATTTTAGTTCAAAACATGTGTCACGTACTCAAAGATAAGCAAATGAGACCGAATTATCTTGATACTTTAGTAAAATTATCCATAAGTCATTTTTGGCATGTAAGAATCAATCACATGTCAATCTAACATAAATTAGGCTGGTATAACTTAAAGTGTGTGTTTTTCTTTAAAATTTACATTTTATCTCAAAAGATGTGTGATGGGCTCAAAACTGAAAAACACATTCAAATTGTTTTGATATGTTAGTACAATGATTCAAAAGTCATGTGTGACATATAATAATCAAACACACATTAATCTGATACATGGTGTGACTGGTATGACCCGAAATGTGTGTTTTCAGCAAGGGTGTAATTCTAGATCGACGACCTGAAAGCTTGAGCAACCTAACCCGAAAGCCCGAGCAGCCCAGCCCGACAAAGCCCGATTTAGGTCGAGCCAGGCTCGTGTCGATGGCTCGTCAGGCCGGGCCTCAGCCTATGAAAGTAGGCCCATGGTTCAAGTCGGGCCAACCCAAAAAATCTTGGCCCACATGCCCGTATGAAGCCTAGCCCATAAAATCATGCTCGCTCTAAAAAATACTGAGAAAATGCCAGTAGGGAGACTCGAACCCCCTACCACATGTTTCCAAAGGTTTCACCTGGACCAACTAGTCCAGGCGGTGCGCCTGGTTTAAAATTACCAAACTGTATATGCATATATATATATATATAAGTATATACCAATGATTTAACATAATATATTAACAAAAAATTAATTATGTTGCAACTTGCATATATTATATATATTCACATGTATGATATATATACATATATATATCTATTTAGAAAAAAAATGATCATCCACTAATGTTTGCACACACCCCCATCCCACCTTATTTTTTTTAATCATGTTACAACTTACATATATTATATATATTATATATACATATATAAATCTATTTAGAAAAAAAATTAACTCTACCACTAGTGCGCACCCCTAAATAATTTTATTTTTTAAATTGCACATATTATATATATATTCACATGTATATATCTATTTAGTAAAAAAATTAACACACTCACTGCTGCACACCCCTCAGTCGTTTTTTTTACAACTTGCACATATTATATATATAAATATTTTTTAAAATGTTTTAAAATAAACAATGTAACATAATATATATATATATATATATAATAAATCATTATATACTAACAAAAAAAAACACTCACCCTCTGATGTTTGCACACCCCCCCTCCCCCTTCCACATTATTATTTTTTATGTTTGTTGTAACTTGAATATATTATATATATTATATATATTATATATACATATATAAATAAATTTTAAAAAATAAAATTAACTCACCCACTCTTGCGCACCCCTCATTAATTTTTTTACAACTTGCACATATTATATATATATATATATATATTCATATGTATAGATCTATTTAGAAAAAAATAACACACTCACCCACTACTATGCACCCCCAACCCCTCATTATTTTTTTTATAACTTTCACATATTATATGTATATTAACATATATAAATCTATTTTAAAAAAATTAAAACATTAAAAAAATGTTTTAAAAAATGTTTAAAAATTTTAAAAAACCATTTTAAAATAAACGTTTAATATAAACTTTTAAAAATTAATGTTTAGAAAAAAAAATTTAAAAAACATTTACAAAAATATCAATCTATTTAGAAAAAAATAACACACTCACCCACTCCTGGTTTAAAATTACCAAAGTATATATATGTATATATATTAATAATATATATTTATATATAATTATATAGTAATAATTTAACATTATATATATAATAACTTATTTTATATTAAAAAACACTCACCCACTAATGTTCGTGCATGCCCCTCTCCCACCATATTTTTTGTAATTATGTTGCAACTTTCATATATTATATATACACATAAATTTATTTAGAAAAAAAAAATAACTTGACCATTGTTGTGCACCCCTCAATAATTTTATTTTATAAGTTGCACATATTTTATATATATTCACATGTATAAACCTATTTATAAAAAAAATTAACACACTCACTTACTGCTACGCACCCCTCATTCATTTTTTTTACAACTTGCATATATTATATATATAAATCTTTTTAAAAAAATAAAACATTAAAAAAACATTTTAAAATAAATGATGTAACACAATATATATATATATATAATAACTCATTATATATTAACAAAAAAACACACTCACCCATTGATGTTTGTGCACACCCCCCTCTCACACATTATTATTTTTTATGTATATTGTAACTTGCATATATTATATATATTATATATACATATATAAATCGATTTAGAAAAAAAATTACTCACTCATTACTGCGCACCCCTCATTATTTTTTTTACAGCTTGTAAATATTATATATATATATATATATATATTCACATGTATAAATCTATTTAGGGAAAAAAATTAACATATCCACCCACTACTACGCACCCCCAACCCCTCATTAATTTTTTTATAACTTTTACATATTATATATATATTAACATATATAAATCTATTTTTAAAAATTTAAACATTAAAAAAATGTTTTATAAAAATTTTTAAAAAAAGTTAATTTTTTTAAAATAAATGTTTAATACAAACTTTTCAAAATTAATGTTTAGAAAAAAAATTATTTAAAAATTTACAAAACATATCAATCTGTTTATAAAAAAAATTAACACACTCACCCATTGTTGCGCACCCCAACCCCTCATTAATTTTTTTTATAACTTGCACATATTATATATATATATATATTAACATATATAAATCTATTTTAAAAAAATAAAACATTAAAAAAATTAAAAAAAATGTTTAAAAATAAGTTAAAATATATTTTAAAATAAACATTTAATATAACCTTTTAAAAATTAATGTTTAGAAAAAATTATTTATAAAAAACATTTACAAAAACATAAATCCATTTAGAAAAAAAATTAACACACCCACTCATTGTTGCGCCCCCCTCAACCCCTCATTAGTTTTTTTACAACTTGCACATATTATATATATATATATATATATATTTCATATATAAATCTATTTAAAAACAAATTAACACGCCCCCCAATCTCTCATTAATTTTATTTTTACAACCTGTACATATTATTATAAATGTTTTTTATTACGATGAATGATATTTATTTAAACATTAAAATCACCATAGATTCTTTTTTTTAATCGGACGTTTTCAAATAAATTATTAATACTTTAATTATTTACTAAATTAGTCTATATTTTAGATTTTTATTAAATTAAAGAAAATATTATAATTATAATAGGTATGTGACGATGGGGTTGAGGGTTTTTGTGAAATGCATAAAACGATAAAATTCAAATATGTCAAATGATTGAAAATTAAATTAAAAACATTTCATTTGTAAAATGAAACTGTTAATAAAAAGGAAATAAACATTTTAAAAAAAATTAAATGTTAAAAAAAACTAAAAATGTTAAAAAAAATGTTTTAAAAAATATTTTAAATGAAATGTTAAAAAACATTTAAAAAACGTTTAAAAAAATATGTTAAAAATAAGTTAAAAAAACATTTTTAAAAAATCTTAAAAAATGTTTTAAATAAAATGTTTTCAAATTCATTAAAAACATTTTAAAAAAAAATAAATAATTGTTTTAAAATAAACTTTTAAAAATTAAAGTTTAGAAGAAAAAAAATGTTAAAAAACATAAAAACAGTTTTTATTTGTTATATATTTTATTTTATAAATAATAAAAGCCCACAAAAGTCATCTCGACACTACGGTTCGGTTTGGCCCAAGGTCGGGCTCGAGATGCCTCGTGGGGTTATTCGGGCCAGCCCGACCTGACCCAAATAGTAGTTTGCGGCCCGGTTTTTTGGAGGGCAGGCCCAGCCTAAACCGGGCCGGGCCGAAATTACACCCTTAGTTTTCAGTTTAAAAATTAAATTTTAGTTAAAAACATGTGTCACTCACTAAAAACTAAGAAAACACACTTTTGTGGCCTTAATACATTATAAAAATGATCCATAAGTCATTTTTAATATGTAGAAATCATTCACATGTTAATACAAAATACGGTGTGAGTGGTATGACTCAAAGTGTGTGTTTTTAGTTTAAAAATTACATTTTAGCTAAAAATGTGTGTCACTTACTAAAAACCAATAAAACATACTCATATTATATTGATACTTTTTTAAAATGATCCATAAGTTATTTTTGATGCATTGGAATCAACCGCACATCAATCTAACATACACTATGACCGGTATGACTCAAATTGTGTGTTTTGAGTTTAAAAATGACATTTTAGTTAATAGTGTGTTTTACTCTATGAAAATTGAGAAAAAATTCTTGGATTGTATTTTTTACTTTTATAAAATGATCTATAAGTAAATTTTGATGTGTATGAATCAACCTCATGTCAATATGACACACAGTGTGACCAGTATTACTCAAAGTACATGCTTTCATTTTCAAAATGATATTTTAGTTAATAACACATGTCACTCACTGAAAATTGAGAAAACAAACTTGAATTGTCTTGATACTTTAGGAAAACAATCCATAATTCAATTTTTATGTGTAAGAATCAACCACACATCAATCTGTCACACAGTGTGGCCGATATGACTCAAAGTGCATGTTTTTATTTAAAATTGACATTATAGTTCAAAACACTTATCACATACTCAAAATAGATAAAATTTATTTATATTATCTTGATACTTTATAAAAATGACCCATAAGTCATTTTTGGCATGTAGGAATAAACCAAACATTAATATGATACATGGTGTGTCTAATATAACTCAAAGTGTGTGTTTTTATTTAAAATTGATATTTTAGTTCAAAAGACATAATACATACTCAAAACCAAGAAAACATATTCAGATTGTTTTCATACTTTAGTAAAATGATTCATAAGTCATTTTTTACATATAAGAATCATCCTCTCCTCAATCTGATACACGGTGTGAGTGGTATGATTTTAAATGGGTGTTTTTAGTTTAAAAATTGAATTTTAGTCAAAAATATGTGTCACTCACTAAAATTCAAGAAAACACAATCATATGCTATTGATATTTTAGGAACATGATTCATAAGTAATTTTTGACATGTAGGAATTAGCCTTAGGTTAATTTAACACATGATGTGACCAGTATGACTCAAAGTGCATGTTTCAGTTTAAAAATAATATTTTATTTAAAAACATGTGTTACTCACTAAAAACTGATAAAACACACCTGGATTGTCTTGATACTTTTGTAAAATGACCCATGAGTCATTTTTGATGTGCATGAATCATCCCCGCATCAATCTGACACACAGTGTGACATGTATGAATCAAAGTGTGTGTTTTGAATTTAAAAGTGACATTTTAGTTAAAATCATGTGTCACTCATGTAAAACAGAGAAAACAAATTCAGAATGTCTTGATACTTTAGGACCATAATCTATAAGTAAATTTTGATGTGTAAGAATCAACTACACATTAATCTGACACACAGTGTGGCTGGTATGACTCAAAGTGCATGTTTTTATTTAAAATTTACATTTTAGTTCAAAACATGCATCACATACTCAAAGCCAAGAAAATGGGATCATATTATCTTAATACTTTAGTAAAATGATCCATAATTCAATTTTAAGGTATAAGAAACAATCACACATCAATCTAACACATGGTGTGACCAGTATTACTCAAAGTGTGTGTTTTAATTTAAAATTGATATTTTAGTTCAAAATATGTGTGACATACTCAAAACCGAGCATGTGACACCCACCTATCACTATTTCTTTTATTTTATATTAATTTAATTTAATTTTTAGATAATTAAAATTTTATAAGTTCTAGGTCGTGGATTTTAAATTTTTGGAAGTTTCTGAAATGCGCATGGGTTGCACACATTTAGGAGTAACCATACGGAAACCGTGTGGGGGGGTCTGTTAATAGGACAGTTCTATCTAGAACAGTTGAAACATAGATAGTTAAATTGTGTGGGTTTCCCAATGTTTAAAATTTTCAATTTTCCAACTTTTCCCTTAAAATTATTTTAGGGCATTTGATCCCTCTCCCTCTCTTACCCCCCTCTCCACAGCTGAGACCAGTGAACCCCATGGGAGAACCCCTCACCCATGGTTGCCCCTACCTTCTCCTCTCCCCCTTGTGCCTCACAACACTCATTATCAGGAGGTACCTCAAGTGAGGCCTCCTCCTCCTCCCTCTCCCTCTATCATGGCGTAGTCAGGCAACCCAAGGAGGGCATCCTGCATGAACTCCCCCCTCTCTTTCGGCTTTTATTTCCCTCGGTTTTGGGTGTGATCAACCTAGTTAAGGGTTTCTCATACTCTATTGTGTTTTTATCCTATGATTTATTTCTCTCTAGGTTTCACCCTAATAAAGTGTTGTTATTCACACTCCCAAAAAAATTATAACTAAGTGCGGCACAGTGGTTGACCTAGGTCGATCTCTTGAGGAGTCTTTGTGATCAATCACTCACTAGTTCTAATTCACTATTTTTTTATATTTTTTTATTAATGAAATAAGATTAATAGAAATTAATATTTGAGAAATGATAATGAAAAACTAAAATTAAACATGCAAATGCAATGAAAACAGAATGAATGCAGACAGAATGATGTTAGAAAGAAAGGAGACATTCCCGAGAGAATCACCTCGAGTGAACCTTCATTTTCTCTTAATTAGTTTCAAATTTACTTAATGAACACACTCCATCATATGTGTGAACATACTCCTATTCATATGTTGGTGAATATATGGTACTCTCAATGATCGTCGAGTGACCTCACATCCACCTCCTTGATTGAGGGAAAATATTGCAGAAGCGAAAGTTAAACCTCATGTGGAAAATAGAGACACAAAGGCACCATACCCACTAAGATATCCATTGGTATAACTCTAATAAAATAATAAAAATTAAAAATTATAGCTAAAATACTTGGGTTCATCACTAGATTACTCCCCCTGGAACTTCCTCGGGTTAGCTACTCATGATCATGAGCATAGGAGTTCACAGTGGAGAGAAAACAGAGGAAGAAAACAAAAGAGAGAAAGAATAAGAGATAAAGGAGAACAGTTAAATTAAAATATGAAATTCAATTACAGAATTAAATGAAAATTAAATTCAATACTAAACTATAGAAAATTTCCAACAAAGGTTACCCCTAAGTTTTCAACCCTTTGAAATGAAGAAGGCACGCTCTTTTATAGGGAGAGAGAGTAAAAATTTGGCTCCAAATCTCTTCACTGAATGTGTGCACATTGATGACCCATTAAATTACCAAATTTTGGAATGTGGTATTATTTAAAGTTTTTCAACTATCTCTCCTATTTATACCCAAAAAATTTGGGCTTTATTGGACATGTGTGGAGATATATACATCTTATTTACTCTGGATATTTAATCTGCCCATTATGACTGTTTGTATTCCAATACATCGAGTTCCCATACATTAATGGCATTGAAAATGAAGTATTAAGGTGAGACCATATTAATGAAAGTTGTTCCTGTATATTTTTTCTTTCCTAGTGTTTAATTTTATCTCATTTGTTTTGGTTATTTATGAGATATGGGTCTAATATAGAAATTCACTAGATCTGTGCATAGTTTTCGAGGATGGAATTGTGAGTTGGATTTGGACCTTCAAATGATGGATTGAGCTTTAGGTAATGCATTATAAAATGAATCCCATAAAACATATAAACATATTAAAGAATAATTTTTAAATTTGGATCAGTTTAGAAAAAGTTGTGGCTGAAACATTGAAATAAATTAAAATTGTTAAAATTCCAAAATAATCCATTTTTTCAATTAAGCTCAAAATACGTCAAAAACTATAAAATGTGATAATTGGAATTGAAATAAAAAAAAATTGGGATTAAAAACATTGAAATTAAGAATAAAATAATTGAAAATATTTTCTCTATCAATTCCCCCACACTTAAACATTGCACTCCGGGGAAATCATCTAATACCATGGTCAAAACAAACTTCTCAAAGCATAAATGAAAACACAACTCAATTATCATATCAAAGAAAATATCATGCCTACTATATGGATAAAAAATTTCTAACTCCTAAAAAATTATGAAAATCCATTCAATTTCATGTTAATCCCCACATGCATTTCATACCTACCTCCCTGGAAAAATATTTCTCTCTTCACTCAAGGATTTTCAATTTGGAGTTTTTCTCATTCTCAAGAACATGTGTGATCTACATAGGCCTGATATTCTCCTAGTATCTCCACTTCATAGAGTCACAAATGTTTTAATCATGAGGACTTTTTCATGGGTTGTTCTGAGGTTGAGGTTTGGAAGGTTTAAAATGTAAGAACATATGAGGCAGAATGAAAAGGGTTATGCTCTAAAGTGAGTAAATACATGAAAATAGTTTTTCTCAAGAATAATGTGCTCCTCGGTCATCTCAAAAATTAATCACCTCCAAACACCTCTTTATTTTTTAATTTCACACATATAATTTCAACATCAATGAATTTATTCCCTCTTTCCCCCAATTATAACATTGTTTCAGCTTGAATGTAGATTTGGATTTCTATTCAGAATCGTGTTTTTGAGGAAAAGAGAGGAAGATTTTGATCTTTAAAAATTGGTGAACACCCAGACCATCTATGTAATGATATTTTGTTCCACCCATCCATCTTCTCATCATGAAATTTCTTATACCCAAGTATCATTAAATATGGAAAAACTTTCAATCCATCTCAAAAAAATTCTTCAAGAAAGCAAAATATAGCCCAACTTCTCCCTCCCCCACACTTGAGTTCAACAATAATCACACATTTAACTTATAGAGTAGGTTTTAAAGGGATAAATGTCTTGTAATTTTTCTACCTAACAAGGTATTTCATGGATACTGGGGTCTTAATAAAGGTCGGATGAAAAGGTAGGCCAAAAATAATTGTTGAATGTAAAAGGGTTTTAAAAGTGGTGCCTCAATCATACTTAACAAATTCCATGAACTCTAACAGATTTGAAAAAGATAAAAATAGTAAGTTTTGGATCACACAACATGTCTCAAGACTCTCAAGAAAAATATAAATGTAAGAATATTTCAAATAGGTTTAAAAACCTCTTAGGTTGTGTAACATCCCGGTTTCGGGTTCCGCCCAAAGGTGCCCCATACCCGGTTGGTCATATGGCCTCAAGCACATTTCCCCAAATGCCAGAGGCTTCCTACTAGCAGTGAGGGCCTTGGGTGTGATAGTGGGGAAACTATTCCCTTATTGGCAGAGTAACACAATGCAAACAAAAATATACAGTAGCGGAAATATTAATTCCATAAAATAAGTAAACATTGGAAGACTGAAAGTAAATAAACAACTGCAACATATTTATATATGTAAATAATGATACATGTCACAAGTATCTAGGAAATCAGCTAAAAAGTCACAATGTTGGAATATAGTACTAAACCAAAGTACAAATAAAACAAGTAAACTCCAACAGCATCGCAAGCCTCAGCTTGGTCTCATGCTCCCCAGCTCCACAACAGTCAAGTACCTAAAGTACAAGGGCATTTCCCCTTATCTATACCTGAAATAATATAATCTGTTTGGGCCCAAAAGCATGACCCAAATAGGGTGTGAGAAGAATCCCAGTATGCAACCACCCAAAGATCTATGCCTAACTGTCAGTGAATATATATAGCAGGCAATATGCAAAATGAAGTAATAAACAATGAAGTACTCAAAAGTAAATAGTCCTGCAGTTTCAACTACATCCATTTACATTTATTAATTATTCAACCAATAATTTACAAGTAACCCTCTGGGAAAGTTATCACAGACTAACCCCTCTAGTTCAACTTATCATTTAACATTAAAGATATAATGACCCCCTGGGATAGCTCACACAGTCTAACCCCTTTGGTCTCATGTAAACAAAGTCTCTCTGAGGAAGCACTCACTGCCAATTCCCCCTATAGTCTTTTAATGATAAACTACAGACTCTCTAATGAAGAAATCAATGTTAATTCCCCATGTGGTCTCGTAATGATAACTATAGACACTCTGAGGGAGAACTCAACGTCAATCCCCCCTACGATTTCATAGTGTGAAAAGTACAACATACACTCTGGGGAAGCCCTCAACGTCAATTCCTCCTATGGTCTCACTACACTATGTTCCCATAGCCCTGTGTAAAGCAATCGTGCACAAATGATATTCATTATTCAAAGTAAATCACAATTACTACTTAGATAAATAACTACAAAGAATATCACAAGCATGTAAAATAATATCACTTCATCCTAACAACACTAGGCATGGAAAACAGAGCATCCTAATAGGCAATTCTACACCCAACATCCAATATCATATCAAACATGGTAAAACACATCCATAGCAAGGTAAATAACCCTATTTACAATAAAAAACCCATACTCAAGTGAAAAAAGGCATGGAAGGCATTAACAGGGTTAAATTCCCTAAACACGCAATGCCCTAACTTGGGTATTGGGAGCTTTTTGCGCATATAATTCAAAGACAATATACGGAAAGTCACAAACCACCTACCTCGACGTAGTACGATCGAAATAGTTGAATCTAAACCTTTTATTCAACCTAGAATGTGGTAGATCTACAAAAATGTCTAAAATGTTCAACCAAGTATATCTCATGAAAGAGGAGGAATCAAGAGATGAGGCTCTAGAAGAAGGAAGAACTCGCCGATGTGATTTTAACACAACCGATGGAGTTTGATTCGAAGCACGAACGGTCGATCGGGAGCTCAGAGAAGAATCAGTGATATCCGTCACTCTTGGACGAGACGGGTTCAGAAGAAGACGATTATGTCGATGAGATGTGACCCCGGTCTGATATAACAATTAAAAATAAAAATACATGGTGTGTTCTTTAAAGATACACGGCATGTTTATGCCTTTATTGGGCCCCTCTTTAGGTGGTCTCTAGGTCACCTCACACAACCATGTACCCGACCGTTACATGGATAGTACATGACTACCTGTGGAAACCAGGTACACGGTGTGTACTCATAAGTACACGTTGTATACTCCTTAAATTTACAAAAACTCATATTTTTCTCAAAAACACTAGAAAACAAGATTCATACCTGAAAAAGAAGATCCGGGTTCTTAAAAACTTCCCCCCTTAAAGAAATTTGTCCCCGAATTTCCCTAGAAAGGTAGCGATGAAGAAGAATCTCCGAACAGCTTTGGCCACTATGATCATACATCATTCTACCTCTCCCAAGCCTCATCCTGTACTCACTCGTACTTCCATATCACCCATACCAAAGAAACAGACTGGTCACAGAGAACCTTCGCGTTGCGATCAAAAATCTGGATAGGATGCTCCTCGAATGATCTTTCCACCTCCAACTCAACATCCTTAGGTTGTAAAACATGTGATGGGCCTGAGAATTAACGTCTTAGCTGAGAAACTTGGAAGACATCGTGCATATAACAGTACCTCTGAGATAACTGCAACTAATAGGAAACCGGACCGACTCTCTCCAAAACCTAAAATGGCCCGATGTATCTCAGTGAAAGATTACCCTATCTCATAATCCTCCTGTGTCCCAACCTTGTTGTGACACGTAGAAAAACCTAATCTCCAACCTTAAACTCCAGAGGTCATCTTCGTCGATCAGCATAAGATTTTTTTCGCGACTGTATAGTAGACATCCTCTTCCGAATCAACTCTATATGTTTTGTGGTCTCCTGGATAAGATGAGGTCCCAGCATAACTGCCTCTCCTACCTCCATCCAAAATAGGGTTGATCAGCATGGCCTACCAGACAAAGCCTCATATGGTGTTTTCTTGAAAACTATTATTGTAGGAAAACTCCACCAAAGGTATGTGCTTCTCCCAAGAACCTCCAAAATCTAGGACACATGCTCGAAGCATGTCCTCAAGCACCTGAATCATATGCTCGTACTAGCCATCTATCTGGGGATGGTAAGTTGTACTTAGAAGTACCTATGTACCCAAATCCCTCTGTAGTCTCTGCCAGACCCGAGAAGTAAATGGGCATCCTTGTCTGAAACTATGGAGTGTGGAACCCCATGCAAGCATAAAATCTATCAGATGTACAACCTTCCTAGCTCATCAACATTGAAGGTTGCCTTGATCGGTAAGAAGTGTGCAACCTTCTTGAGTTTTTCAAAGAAAATCCAAACTGCATCATTCCCTCAAGGGGATCTTGGTAACCCTATCACAAAATCCATCAGGACGTCATTCCACTTCCAATTGGGGATGGGTAACTGCTGCAAAATCCATGTTGGTCATTGATTCTCTGCCTTCACCTGCTGACAGGTGGAACACCTCATCACAAAACCAACAACATCTCTCTTCATTCCTAGCCACCAATACTGATGGTTTAGATCTTGATACATCCTGGTAACACCATGATGAACATCCCAAATTGAGGAATAGAAATCCCACATCAGCTCCTCACGCATGTCTGCTGACACCCATACGCACCCATGAAAACCAAGATCTCATCCTTGCCTATGGTCTATCTAGGAATAAGTTACTCTCACGACACACTCTCCCATAGGACTAGGCCTTCAGAATATGATTGTTTCCTCATTTTCACTTGATCAAGTGGAGTAGAGGTAACAACTACAGAAGAAAGAAATGTCTGTCCCTGTCTTTCATGCACCTCCAAATGCATCTCATAGAACAGATCTATAAGCTGCCACTCACTACTGGCCTCCTGAATTGCCTATATCTAATTCCTCTTGCTTAACGCATTATCCACTGTGTTACCTTTCCCAGGAATATAGGAAATCTCAAAGTCAAAGGACTAAAGGTACTCAACCCACCTTCGTTGTCTCAAATTCAGGTCACGCTAGGTAAAGATATACTTGAGACTTTTGTGGTAAGTGTATACCACAAAATGCTCTCCCAATAGATAGTTTCTCCAACAGCATAAAGCATGAACAACTACAGATAACTCAAGATTGTGCATCGGGTAATTCCTCTCATGTGACCTCAACTACCGAGACCTGTACGAAACGACTCCTTCCCCTTACATAATCACTTCTCCCAACCTGATACCTAATGCATCATAGTAAATTGTATAACTCTTTCCTGACTCTAGAAACACTAGTATCAGTGCTGAAGTCAACCTCCCTTTTAGCTCCTGAATGTCTAAATCGCAGGAATCTGTCCACAGGTACTTAGCACCCTTCTTAGTCAGACCTGTCAGTGGCACTACTAAGCGTGCAAAGTCCTATATAAAATGTCTGTAGTAACTAGACATTCCTAGAAAACTTCATACCTCAAAGATGTTATTTTTATTCTCTCACTTTCTCTAGGTCTACTGATACTTCTATCTTTGAGATAACATGACCCAAGAAGTGAATATAGTCCATCCAAAAGTGGCATTTTAAGAGCTTAACATATAATTGATTCTCTCTCAGTGTACTCAAAATGATCTCAAGATGGGTAGCATGGTCATCTCAAGTGTGAGAGTACACCAATATATCATCCATGAAAACAACCAAAAAAGAATCCAAGTATGGATGGAGCACTCGATTCATCAGTTCCATAAAAACTACAGGCGCGTTTGTGAGACCGAACGACATAACCACATACTTGTATAGACCATACCTTCTCTAAAAGGTTTTAAGAGGTATATTAGATGGTCTAAAACACAACTGATGATAACCAGATCTCAATTCAATTTTTGAGAACACCCAGGATCCTCAAAGTTGATCAAAGAGGTCAAAAATCCTCAGTAAGGGATATCGGTTCTTTACTATCAACTGGTTGAGCTTCCAATAATCCACACAAAGTCTGAGGGTACCGTCCACCTTCTTCTCAAACGGGATAGGAGAACCCCAAGGAGAAGTATTGGGTCAGATGAAACCCTTTTCCTATAACTTCTCTAACTACTTCTTGAGCTCCTGTAACTCCGGTGTAGCCATCCTATAAAGAGGAATGAACACCGGTGTCGTTCTTGGAAGAAGCTAAATAGAAAAGTCTACCTCTCACTCCAGAGTCAAACCTGAAAATTCTTGTGGAAATACATCCCTGAAATGATCCACCACTAGAGAAAATTCCATCTATGAAGTTCCCAAGTCATCGAGATATAGACTATAAATCTGGGTTGTAAATCCTCCCAACCCATGATGGTCGGGTCCTGCTCTGATTGTCTAGACATCACATTCACCCTTATGTAGAAACAAACCACCCTATGGTGATATGAAACTCACCCTATGATGATAGAAGTTGAAAAAATCCTGGTAGGGAACCAACCAGTCCATTCTGAGAATGACATCATAGCCCGTCATCTCTAAGACATAAATTTACCATAAGAAGTGACACCCACCAACCTCAATAGGGCACTCCTTGCACTAATGTACACTAGTCGTTCTATTCCCCAACAAAGTGTCCAGTGTCAAAATATCAGTAGAAGTAAAGATACAAATCCCAATTCTCTCCACAACAGTAACAGATATGAAACTATGGGAATCCCCTATATCGAAAAGAGAAGAAGCTAAAAATGAGGCAACCAAAATTGTCCCTCTAACTGTAGATGGTCTGGGATCCTTATCTTGTTGGGTTTACTCCACTGAAAAAGTCTGACCTGTACTTCGGCCCTGCCTGAACACCCTGAGTTGATCCACCATGTTGTCACTGAAAGCCTGGAAACTGGCTACCACAGCCATGACCTCCACCTCAGCCTGAATGGTCGGACGAACTCCAGTTCCTAGACTAATGAGAAAATGGTGGTCCTTCTCCTAAATGAGGAGTCATAGAAGAACCTCTTTCACCAGCTTCTGGTGAGAAAAACTTATAGAAATGATGAAGATGACCCATCTTGCTGCAAGATCGGCACTCAACTGGGTCTCTCAGGAAATGTGGCCTCATATTCCTACCCTTCCCTCGCTAGTAGCATAACACCTGGCTACCTGAAGGTGCATCCTACCTACTTGGATCTCCATGTGTAGAATACCTACGGTTCTTCCTACTATCAGCCGAAGAAGCACCAACTCTAGATATTGAACCATCCTGGCCCATAGCTCCAGAATCCCTCAGGTTGCACTCTATGATCATCACCTGGTTGACTATGGAAGATATGGTCATCAACCTGAATATGTTCACCTGATATCGGATGTCATGACTGAGACCATCCTCAAACTTCCTTATTAGGAATAACTCATCACCCCCCAGAATGGGTGTGAAGCATTGTAGATCTGTGAAGTGAGAAGAATACTCCATGAATGAGAGTGTACCCTACTCCAAACTCATGAACTCTTGGGATCGATCGGCCCTCAAAGTATCTAGGTAGAAGTAGTCGTAGAAGTTACAATGGAACTCATTTCAATCCATAACCTGATGGCGTCCCACCGGTGATATCACATCCCACCATCTCTTGGAGGAATCTTGAATTATGTAAGTAGTAAGCCTCACCCTCCTTTATGGAGGCATCTCCAGATGTTAGAAGATATATAGCATGGCTTGTAACCATGACTCTTCCACCTGGGGTCCTCCATCCCCTAAGAAAGTGGGAGGATGTTGCTACTGAAAAACCTGTGTCAATTCTGTCTTAGATGGGGCAGGAGGTGGTGCTCCCTGGAAGGTCTGCATAAACCTCATAAATCCTTCTTGGAATTGTGCACTGGAACCTGTATCTGGGATAATGGTCAGTGCCAAGATGAGCATGATAGGAGGATCTTCTAGTAATCCATGATCTACCATGTTTGGTGTCTGTTCATTTCCCCAGATCTAGTGTACGACTGGAGGACTTCTCGGTGGCATGACTCTGCAAGGTCAAGAGCACACCTCAGTTCAAGATTATCAATGACTGAAACTTAGAAGTTCAAGAAGTGAACAGGAGGAAGAAAACATTCAATTTATTCAAAACATGTATACACGGTGTGTATTACCCCTACACGGCGTGTTCCCTTAAGCCTTTACATGGGCGTGTACTTCTTCCAACCCTGGTTATGTAACACCCCATACACATGGCATTTTCTCTATTAACATGGTGTGTACTTGAATCATTTCCCCCTTCTCGAGTTCCTCTACGTGGCTAAACCACATGGTTATCTCAAAAAAATACTATAAGGTGTGTTTATTCCAGACACGGCATGTACTAGAAGGACTTTACCGACCCATGTTGTTGGTCACACGAGCGGATACATGGTCGACTCTACACAGCGTGTTCAAGCTGGGCATGGCGTTTACTACCTGGGTTTCATACATCTATGTTGTTAGTCACACGGCTAGACACATGGTCTCTACAACACAAGGTATACATACGGTACACGGCATGTTCCACCAAATATTTCCCAACTCCATGTCTCTGCCCACACAGTCAGTCAAACGGTCAAGGATTACATGGTGTGTGCATATAGTACACAGTGTGTACTTAAGAAAAACTTTTCCGTCCCGAACAGAAGGATACATGGCATGTATTCATCAACACACACCATTTATTATGGGTTTTTTCAGATAGTAAGACTCAGAAATTACTTCAGAACCCATAAAATAAACTCTGAAATGAACATTAAAGTGACAAATTTAGATCCGTGAGGGCCCATACTCCCCAAAAATCAAATCTTGGCATCTTATACATGTACATTACAAGGAATAATAGTTCAATCAATCACATGATCCACCAAATTCTGATTTGTGAGGGCCCATAACACCTCAAGGACCAAATTTTGGCACTCATTAAAATGAAACCTTACACAATTCAATACCCTATCAAATAGAAGTTATTCTATCAAATAATCTATCACAACAGCATGAATATCTAGCACAACATCTATCAAAACAACATGAAATCGATAATGCACCCTATATGGTATGATAAGAATGTATGACATGTGATCTCTAGCAAGTGCCTATATGATGCATGAGATGTAATACCCTCATCTCATCAGGTTTCAATGGAAATAGAACCTCAATAACACCAATGATAATAGCACAAAACATGTGAATCACCCAACAGTGAAATCAAATCAACTGTAACAATTGAAAAATCATAAAAATTGAAATAATCGAGGCATATTGGCTTTTCCCTATACATGGGTTATCTACTCTTGGGAACATCTTATTAACAACTGCCTATTTTATCCTATCCTTATATATAGGTTCCAAACAGTAAGTCAAGGAAGAAAATAATTCCTCTGATAGCACTTGTAACGTCCTGGTTTCGGGTGCCGCCCAAAGGTGCCCTGTACCCGGTTGGTCACATGGCCTCAAGCGCATTTACCTAAATGTCAGAGGCTTCCGACTAGCAGTGAGGGCCTTGGGTGTGATATTGGTGAAACTATGACCTTATTTTAATAGTAACACAGTGGAATCAAATGTATACAGTAGCGGAAACAGTAATGTCATACAATAAGTAAACAATGGAATACTGAAATTAAATAAACAACTCCAACATATTTATATATGTAAATAATGATGCATGTCACAAGTATCTAGGAAATCATCCAAACAATTCATAATGTTGGAATATAGTAATAAAAAAAAGTACAAATAAATCAAGTAAACTCCAACAGCATCGCATGCCTCAGCTTGGTATCATGCTCCCCAGCTCCACAGCTGTCAAGTACCTAAAGTAGAAGGGTGTTTTCCTTTATCAATACCTGCAATAATATAATCTGTTCGGGCCCAAAAGCATGACCCAAATAGGGTGTGAGAAGAATCCCAATAAGCAACCACCCAAAGATCTGTGCCTAATTGTCAGTGAATATATATAGCAGGCAATATGCAAAATGAAGTAATAATCAAGGAAGGACTCAAAAGTAAATAGTCCTACAGTGTCAACTACATCCATTTACATTTATTAATTATTTAACCAATCATTCACAAGTAACCCTCTAGGAAAGTTCTCACATCCTAACCCCTCTGGTTCAACTTATCATTTAACAGTAAATATATAATGACCCCCTGGGATATCTCACACAGTCTAACCCCTTTTGTCTCATGCAAACAAAGACTCTCTGAGGAAGCACTCACCGTCATTTCCCCCTATAGTCTTTTAACAATAAACTACAAACTCTCTGAGGAAGCACTCAACGTCAATTCCCCATGTGGTCTCATAATGATAACTATAGACACTCTGAGGGGGCACTCAACGTCAATCCCCCCTATGGTTTCGCAGTGTGAAAATTACAACAGACACTCTGGGGAAGCCCTCAACATCAATTCCCCCTATGATCTCACTACACCAGGTTCCCACAGCCCTATGTAAAGTAATCATGAACAAATGATATTCAATAGCCAAAGTAAATCACAATTAATACTTAGATAAATGGCTACAAAGCATATCACAAGCATGTCAGATAATATCACTCCATCCTAACAACACTAAGAATGGAAAACAGAGTAGCCTAACATGCAATTCTAGACCCAACAACCAATATCATATCAAACATGGGAAAACACATCCATAACAAGGTAAATAAAACTATTTACAATTAAAAACCCATACTCAATCAAACAAGGTATGGAAGGAATTAACAGGGTTAAATTCCCTAAACATGTAATACCTTAACTAGGGTATTGGGTTCTTTTTTCACATATAATTCAAATATAATCTATAGAAAGGCACAAACTACCTACCTCAATGTAGCACGATCGATATAGTTGAATCTCAGCCTTTGATTCAATCTAGAACGCGGTAGATCTTCAAAAACATTTAAAACTTTCAACCAAGGATATCTCATGAAAGAGGATGAATCGAGAGATGTGGCTCTAGAATAAGGAAGAACTCATCAATGCCATTCCAACGCAACCAACGGAGTTTGATTTAGATCACAGACGGTTGATCGGGGGCTTGGAGAAGAATCAATGATATCTGTCACTATTGGATGAGAGGGGTTCAGAAGAAGACAGTTCTTTAGGTGAGACGCAACCCCAGTCTGATATAACAATTTAAAATAAAAATACATGGAATGTTCTTTAAAGATACATGGCCTGTATATTCCTTTATCGGGACCCACTTTAGGTGGTCTCCGGGTCACCTCACACGGCCATGTACTCGGTCGTTACACGGCATGTACTCCTAAGTACATGGCGTGTACTCCTTAAATTTCCATAAACTCTTATTTTTATTAAAAACACTAAAAAACAAGATCTATACCTGAAAAAGAAGATTCGGGTTCTTATAGGTTGGGCAAGATTTTAAATTCAGGCACTACTTGTGCACATGAGTTTCACAATCAATCAAATTTCTTCAAATGAAAAGATCGCAAATCAGAAACAAAATCCATTTGATGATAATTTAAATCCTCAAATACTTAAATAAAGCAATGTTCCAAAAATACCAAGATGGTTTGAATTTTACAAAATATTCAATTCAGCTCAATATTCCTAAAAAACACCAAAAGTGAAAAATGAAAACATAAAACAAGTTGAAATATCTCCAACACACTTATTCCATTTACTACCCTATTTTTATATCAAATTAGATCAATATATTTTTTACACAAAATTTATATTGGGCATAAAAAAAATAAAGAAAAGGAAAGATACAAACTGATTTATTTTTCAGTGGCAGCCTTGAGTTAAGCTCCTAGCAGCTACCAATTTAAAACTACAAGAAATAAATGACAAGACATAATAAAAATAAATAAAAAGAAATAGAATGAGAATATAAAAGGGATAGTTCTTGGTTTGACCATTAAGAAGGTGCTAGGTTTTTACTACCCCTAGTTAGGTAGTTGTAGTGGACTATTCCCAATCAGATGGTGGATTTGGTTTCTTTGATATGAACCACCACATGTAACTTTTCCTGGTATTCATTAGTAAACACTGAAAGTAGATAATCCCAAAGAATATAATAAAATTCCCAAACCCCAAGAAAGAATAAAGATATAATTTGAGTTCAATAGTGGGATGGAAAGGAAAATAAGGGTGCACCATATGAACTTCTGTGGTGTCCTCCTCTATATGATAGGCAAGTTGATGTAGAGGAGGTAATCGCACCACCACCAGCTCTTCTTCTTAAATCACCACCACTTGGATGGTCTCTTCCTTAATATCCATGGTTATCTCACTTTGTGTTATATTATAAATTTCATAAAATGGGAAGTCAAAAAACAATTCAGCTTGAATAAGATTAAAACATGATGAATCAATAAATAAATATTCCCTTTTGTGTATGTCAACTTGTAAATTGATCTCTTCTAGAAGGACCATTGGAAACTCCATATAATTATGTGAATATTCTTCATCATCTTCCAAAGAAAGAGAGAGTTCAAAATGTGTGGATTTCTCAATATCAATGATGCTTCATGTTTTAGGACCATTGGAAACTATTTTTTATATTTTTTTATTAATGTAATAAAATGAACAGAAATTAATATTTGATAAATGATAATGAAAAACTAAAATTAAAAATTCAAATTCAATTAAAACAGAATGAATGTAGAAATAATGATGTTAGGAAGAAAGGAAACATTCCTTAGAGAATCACCCTAAGTGAACCTTTATTGTCTCTTAATTAGTTTCAAATTTACTTAATGAAAACACTCCATCATATGTGTGAAAATCCTCCTATTCATATGTTTGTGAATATGCGGTAATCTCAATGATCTCCAAGAGACCGCACATCCACCTCCTCAGTCGAGGGAAAATATTTCAGAAAAGAAAGTTAAACCTCGGGTGGAAAGTAGAGAAACAAAGGTGCCTTATCCACTAAGATCCACCTCAGTATAACTCTAAGAAAATAAGAAATATTAAAATTTATATCTCAGAGACTTGGTTTCATCATTGGATTACTCCCTCAGGAACTTCCTCAGGTTAGCTACTCATGATCATGAGAATAAGAGTTCATAGTGGAAAGAAAACGGGGGAAGAAAACAAAAGAGAGAAAGAATAAGAGAGAAAGGAGAACACTTAAATTAAAATATGAAATGGAATTACATAATTAAATTAAAAGGAAATTAGATATTAAACTATAGAAAATTTTCAACAAAGGATACCCCTAAGTTGTCAACCCTTTGAAATGAATAAGGCGCACTCTTTTATAGGGAGAGGAAGTGAAAATTTGGATTCAAATTTATCCACCAAATGTATGAATGTGGATGACCCATTAAATGACAAAATTTTGGAATGTGTTATTATTTAAAGTTTTTCAAATATATATCCTCTATCTACCCACAAAATTTGGGCTTTGTTGGACCTTTTTTGTAGAGAGATACATCTTATTTACTCTGGATATTTAATCTTCCCATTCTGATTGTTTGTATTCCAATACAGAAAGTTCTCATACATTAATGGAATTAAAAATGAATTATTGAGGAGAAAATATATTAATTAAAGTTGTTTCTAAGGATTCATTATTTCCCCATGTTTAATTTCAGCTCATTTGGTTTACCATTTATGAGATATGGTCCTAACATAGAAATTATCCAGGTTTGTGCATAGTTTTTGAGGATGGAATTATGATCTATATTTAGACCGTAAAATGATGGATTTTTCTTTGGGTATTAAATTATAAAATTAATCCCATATAACATAGAAACCTATAAAAGAAGAATTTTTAAATTTGGATCATTTTAGAAAAAGTTCTGGCCAAAACATTGTAATAAATTAAAACTGTTAAAATTCCAAAATAATCCATTTTTGTAATTAAGCTCAAAATACTTCAAAAAATATAAAATGTGACAATTGTCCTTGAAATAACACTTTTTTGGGATTAAAAACATTGAAATTAAGAATTAAATAATTTAAAATATTTACTCAATCACACCCTAATTTGGTCAAACCCTATAGGTTCCGGGTCATCCAATGTTGACTCTATTTTTGGGTTTTTAGGGTTTTTCAGGATGTCCTCTTGCCTCTTTGAGTGTATGACATCTAAGGAGACATGTTTTTGATCACCCAAAATTTAATTGATTTTTATTTTTATTTGTAAGTCCCTTGTATTATATGTTATTAAATTTCTTATGTGTTTAAATGATTTCCTATTAATTTAGAAACATGTTATGTGCCCATAGTAGGCTTGGATCATTGTTTAAGTGGTTTTAGTGCTTGGTTGGGATTAGTTCACATACCAAGTGCTTGTGAAATTTCCCAATTGGCACTTTTAAAATGATTTAAGTTTTTAAAAAATGATTTTATTGGAATTCATGTATCTCTCATGTCTTGTTGGTTTTTTTTTTTGCTTTCAAATGGTTTAATAAACTGTAATGGACTTAGGTGGAATGTTAAGTGTTCTTTAAATTCCCATATGGATTTATAAAAAGGGATTTAAATATTTTGAAATCATTTTTAATGTTAGTTCCATTTTTTAAATGGGTGTGTAATATTTTAATATCTTTTTTTGTGAAAATAAGGGAGTTTTACCTCTTAAAAATGGCTTTGAGATTATGGGTCTTGTGATGATTTGAAATGGCCTCTAAAAGGGGGTTTTAGGTTTTGTGAAAATGGTGTTTGGAATAATTTGGTTTCTTTATAAAAGTGTTATATTTATTTTAGAATGTGTTTTTTAATGGAAAGGGTTGTATTTCCAAGTTTTCTTTCAAAGTGTGGATTTGTAAATTTGGTTTTCAATGGTTATTTGAAATGTGGTATTCAAAGTATATGAAAAAATCTTGGCCTCCCAAGATCTTTTGTGAAATAAAGATATTCACTTTATGAAAATAGTTTTATAAATGTGTTAGTCTCTCTTTGAGCCCCATGTATTTATCTTTTCCTTATTGTGCCCTGTAACCCCTTGGGGATAATTTATATTGATATGCATGTGTAGATGCTTATGCTTAATGTATGTTTGGGTATTCTATATATAAGGGTGTAGGAGGTGAGGTGTGAGTTATTTTCAAATGATTTATATTTGATACATGTTATTATTGATTGTTCACATATTTTAACTTTTCATGGGAATCCTAATAATATAGTAGATGACTTGTGTGAGGGAAAACCATAGTGTAGATAGTGGGTTGACTAGGGAGTGTTGTCTCAATACTTCAAAATGGTTATACCAGAAGGATTAGTAGTCCTTTATGATAGTAATATTCTTTTATCTCATTGATTAAGGTGTTTTAGGGAAATCAAATTCTTTGATCTCATAGATTATGGTGTTCTAGGTATGTTTATTTCAATGTAGTTTGATAGGTCTTCCAAGGATGGGGACAAGTTCAGTAGTATCAACCGAGGTTCCCTATCGCCAATTTAGGTCATTTATTACTATATCCTAGGGATGATTCCCACAATTCTAATTCCTTTTTTGACACTTTAAGGGATTTTGTTTTATTATTTGGTTATATTCCCCTGGTTTGATTCATTTTATTGGCATTTGTAATGTCCCGGACCAACTCACCACTAAAATGGTATCCAAACCGATGGGTCACATGGCATAAAGCACACCTCCCCGTATGCAAGAGGATTCTATATAGTATCAAGGGTCTAAGGAGGTGATAGTGGGAAGACTATACCCTCATATCAGAGTAACACAATGGTCTAATAAATAAAGAAACAACATAAAATAGTGGAATCAATAATAAAATGAAAGAAAAAGGTAGTATAAGAATGACATAAACTGAATAATAAAAGATATTCAATTCTAATATACAACATATGCATGCATTTCCTAATGATGATGCATAATCTAAAACAATAGACATACAACAAGCAAGATAATAGAGTATAGTACAAAAATTTTAGAAAAGAAATAAAATCCTCATGGGAGATCTCCATGAGCATCCTGAGCTCTAACTCAGTCTTGTACTCCTAACTCCCAGGTAAAAGCAAACAACACAAGCAAGAATCCATGGTTTTGCAAACATAAGGTCTACTTGGGTACCCCATAGAAATGGCGGCCCAAGATCAGTGTGAGATATAAATCCCAATAGGTTACCACCCACGGTGTCTAAAATTGAATCCAGTCCACGAATATAAGTAAAGTAGTGTGCAGGTAATATGAATCATAAACAAAACTGAAATAAATAACAACCATCACACTCAGGTTCCTAAAGGACACATAAAGACTCTACCTACTTCGGCTCATGGCTGGGATAAAGTATGACCAGGAATTATATATATAGTAATAATATATATAGTTATATATTTCATCCACCTATATGAACCAAGTATGTGCATACGTAAGTGGTCATATACCTAGAATACTATGTGATGGTTGGACATGGTGTAACTCAGTCAACGATAACCAGTTTAAATGAGCCTATAAGCTCAAGAAATATGGTGCATGCCCTATATCCTAATAGAGTGTGAGATGTCATGCACAAAACTCGGGATGGTGAGTGAGTCATCATGTCAACACTCTAAATAAGGAGTGTGGTGCCTCATCCCAATGTCCTACATAGTATCAATGGTGTGAGATTACATGACTCAACACCCGATGTAAGGGAGCATGATTTTTCATCCATGATCAATAGATTTTTGAAATAATGGGTGCCCTAGACCCAACTATGCAATAATTTTGATTACCATATCATGTGTACAGTTAGTTATACATGATGTCTCTTACCATTATAGTGTGGACTTTTCTTCATCCACTATTATAATGGTAATGTACAAAGATTAGTTGTTGTATCGAAGGGTTATAGCAGATCCCAGGATATAATAAGAACCTCGATATACCATGACATTAATCTTAAATATATTTTCTATAGTCTAGATACATCTTATTGACTGAACACAGTAGATGTATGACTATCGGGTGCTGGGGGATCATAAGCATTGAGACTTCTTCTCATGAAGTTCGCACTTGGTGAGCTATAGTTGTGAGATCATGAGGATAGACCCGCCAATAGGAACAACATATGTTTTGGGTGTCATTGGTTGTTCCTATCTACGAACATGTGTATTGGTCTCCTCACTTGAAACCATTACCAATGGATACTATTTGATTATGTACTTTTATGCAAGAAGAAAACCATGGCAATAAAGTCGTGGCAAGGTAGTTTGTGTTGGGTGCGTCGTTGGTGGTATGACATTGGTTGAATGGTCAAGAAAGGATTTGTCACTTACAAGTTTAGGAAGTTATATATCTCAGGCCCAATTGATCAGGATGGTACTGCTTTTATAAGTCTTTGGCCAAAGTAGTACAAAGGTAAATCCATCCGGATAGATCAACAAATAATAAAGCAAGATAAGGACGATGACACAAGAGTGTGTCCTGCTTTATGAGATATTTAATGACAAAGAGATTATAGTACATAGTCAGTGTTCGTAGGATGGTAGTTGTTTCTATGACTATCCTTATCTCTTTAGGGGTCATTATGGATTGCTAGACTCCGTTCTTGGTCTGTGGATTTTATTCCCTCCTATCGAGGTAAGGTCCTAAAGGGTCACACACAATAGTGTATTCAAGAATCCACCCTATTCAGTTGAATAGGTATATGGACATAGTGGGCCCCGCCACGGGGTCCGAGCATTGTCCAAGTTATTGATCACCGGTGAATTGAATAAATTCATTATTATTCAATTTATGAATAATTGGTATTGAATTTATTTAATGTATTTACAAGTTTAGTAAATATGAGAAAATATTAATCGAACAAATATTATTTTAATATTCAATGTTCGTTTAATATTAAGCGGGATAGTGAGTCAAGTTAAATGACTCAGTTTTATCGTGTAATATATTTTATATATATTACAAGTATGTGATAAAATAATAAATAATATTAGCATAGTTTAGTTCATGAAAATTATTTATTTAGTGGACATTGAAATAAACGGAGGTCGGGGAACCCAACCAGGTATTTTGTAATTCCACTATAAATAAGATAGGAGGCTCTCTCCCTTTGTGTGAAATTCACTATTAATTCATTGGTATGGAATGAAAATTGAGATCCTCTCTCTCATCCTGCTTCCTAGAGAGATAAGCTGATGATCCAAGAGTTCGGATCAAGTTCTTCCTCAATCATCGAAGAGATCTCGATGCGGTGATCATCGGGACGTCGAAATCATCTTCGGATCGCCGCGCTAGCACCCAGAATTTGACGATCGACGTTCCAAAATATTTTTGGAGCACGTGTGGATGATCTAGATGGATCCTGCTTTGGATTCTTCAAGCGACGATCGCCATCGAATAGTTGCAGTAGACCACGACTTCAGATTTAAAATGGGTACATTTTCATTTTAATTTTGTTCTCTTAACAATTTACACGAGATCCTCGGACTTCTATGGGGCTCGGATCATCGACGTCGACAAGTACCATCAATCTGCAGATGAAAATTTTAAAAATCTTGGCCCACCGTCTTTCGCTGTGGGACCCAAAACCTAACAGTGGTATCAGAGAGATCGCGTAAATTTTCTGAGCCTAGAAAATTAAATTTTCATTAAAATTAAGTATAGGGTTCAAAGACGGTCCCAACGGTTCAAACCGCGCGTCGATCCGATGTCGAATGACCGAGTTATGGTCAGTTTAATTTTTTGGATTGGATCGAATATGTGATTTGATCTCGGGTATTTAATTTTTCCATCCCAAAGAACTAATCAAGTTTCTTTTTAATTGATTTAGTTCATCCTAAAAAAATTAATTATGTGCAAATTATAATTTTATTTTATGATTTGCATAATAATTTTTATTATTGTAATATTATTTATTTTATTATTATAATAATATAATAATAATAAATTATTATTTTATTATAATAAATTTATTATTATTAAATTCAAAGGCTATTAAGTACACTTTAGAAATTTGGAGGTGGACTTGACCTTATAAATGAGAGGGGTGGAATAAGACTTCAAAAAAGACAAGATGAGGGTCGGCGCGTGGAAAGAAAAGCTGAAAAGCAAAAAAAAGGAATTTCAAGGGGTCTGTTTGGACTCCCTCCTCCAGCACGGCGCAGTACAGGGCTACCGCCACCCCCTCACCCCAGCGCGCTGGTTCCCCTCCCACTTCGGCCAACTCGGGCCACCGCCTCCAGATCCTGCACGCCGCCACCCTAGCCACGACTCCTCCCGCACGCCCTGGACACCCTCACCACTTGCTCCCACAGCAGGCACGCCGCCTACTCTGGTCACCGCACCCCGCAAGCGATCAGCCTTTCGCTGCGCCAGACCGTCGTCTTGCCTGCCTCCCGGACGCCGTCACGCCCTGCACCGACCAGAGCTTCCAGGATGCACACCAGCTGCTTCCAGGCTTCATGCAGTAGCCAGCCGGCACGCAGCAAGGCTGCGCCTCCCCCTGGAATGGCCAAGTAGCTCTCAGGCTCCCCTTGGTCGTGGCGCCCGGTCCTGATGTTCGCGTGCCCATGTACCCCACTCCATACAACCTCTGACTTGCTCCGGTCAGCCTCTGGTGAAGCATCTGAGGCCTGTTACGCTGCCTTGCAAGTCCCCCCCTCCACGGCCAACACTAGAAGCCCGCCTTGTTGGCCGGACCTGGTCACTCCGGATAGACCCGACCGGAACCGCAGCCCCACCGGATTCCGATGACACCCAAGAGGTGCTTCTTCAAATTTTGCCCGCAAGTTATTTTTTCTCGCAAGGAAAAATACGCCCTGAAATGGTCCGAGCAGATCCACCTGGCCCAGTTTGGCCTAGCATGGACCTGCGCAGGTTTGGCCCGACCCGCACAGGACATGCAGTCACATTTCAGGGACCGACCATTTAAATTAATCAAAATTAATTAAATTAATTAATTTAATTTTAATTTTTTAAATTAAATTAATTAAAATTAATTTTGGTTAATTATTTTAATACCCGAGCATATAAATTAATTTAATTTTGCAATTAAATTAAATTAATTAATTTAATTTAATTTTGGCATAAAAATTTTAATTAATTAGCGGACCGATAAATAATTAAATTATTTGAATTATTAAATTCATTTAATTTAATTTAGATAACCCTCATACTTAATTAATGCATTTTAATTTAATCGCGCTTTATTATACCCGCCTGCTAGTCTTGAGCATCGGCCTATGTATGTTGCCTTTTATTTAATTAATTATTTTAATTGCATGCGATGCTTGTAATTAATTATTTGACAGTCTACGCATCGTCTTTATTTTTTGGTTAAAATGTATAAGGACATGCGTTTCCAATTCACTTAATGTACTTTTATACCTGAGTTCCCCTCACTTGCGCATGATTAATTTTGTACTTCAGACAAAGATATCGAATAATGTAGACGTTGCAGGACGACACGTGGATCCTGCCAAGACGAGGTGGTACTCCAAGACGTGATGTGGACTACGCCAAGACGATGTGATATTTCAGATGCGAAGAAAACATACAAGATGAGGGCTAGCTGCATTTTGAGTCAAGCTTCGACTCAAGTACGGTGCCCTTAGGTCATTTAGATTCTCAAGACTAGTTAGGTAGCAGTTTAGCATTATGCATTTATTTATTATTTTATGAATTTTAGAACAGCGAGAAAATACATAAAATAATAGATAATAAAATGCATAAAGAAGCAGTGTGTGTTTTTATATTAAAGTCCGGTTGTGATCACGACAACATAGATGAACAAGTTTAATATAAATGGATCACATTCGTCGAAAGAGAAACCAATAAAAACCTCAAAGAAAATATTAAGTCACAATAGCCTTCCATCATTCAAGTTGAACAAAACTGGGTGTTCGAGGTGCCGGTCATTCCATAGCTAAGGGTGCCTCTTACTACTGGGGAGTTCTTATTATAATGGTGGGTTGACTTAACTAAAATTTCAGCAAAGAAATAGCCATAGCTAGCTTGTTGTAATTTTAGATTCAAACATTGAGTAAATCAATAATGATTTTTGAAGCTAGGACTTCACTCAACAGATCAAGGAACCATGAGTTAATGCAGTTGGCCAGCCAAAATCCTACCTTGGACCCTCTGAGTAGTGGCGTAGCTATAGCTTGTAGACTATGAGGGAGGTTTGGGGATCCTTACCACTAGAATACTCAAGAGTATTCTGATTCTAGTACAGAGGGTTCCTAGAATTTGAAAAATTAGTGGGAGACATTTTATGATTAAATAATCAGTAATGTCACATTTGGTAATCAATATTAAAAGTATAAATTTGCTAAAGTATATTTGTAGATAATGGAAAGAAATACCACAATAAAACTACGATAAATATTGGACATAGTTAATGTCCAGACAAGCACGGAATTCCAAGTGTAGTATAGGTGCTTGCGTACATTACTATCATAACGGAAATTCAAGGTGCTTGTGTCCCAACCTGTTAAGCCACCTCAGAAAGTGAGGGTGTAAAACCGCTTACAGGAGACTCATGAATCCATCATATGATGGTTATTTCATAATGCTATCATCAAAGTCTGATGTTATTTTTGGTCGCTACATCATGACATGGATGGTGTTACATGTATTCTCATCTCCAAGAAGTTTCCAAGGATAAAGTGAAGCAAGATTTGAATGTGATGGTCACACTCAGTTTATGTAAAGTGAAAGACAGTTTACAATATTCCATGCCATCCCATTCTTATACCTTATACACCCAATTACTCTAGTTTCATTTAAGGATACAAATGAACTGTATAGAGTAATCACTTCATTACCTTTATGGTAACATTTGCCAAGTAATAAGAATATTGGAGATAATGCCATCTTTTATTCTTATGGAAAATAAATTCAATGATAAGGCGAAAAGGCCCATGACAAGTTACATCAATGGAACCTTCGACATGTCCTTCAAAGAAGAGTGGTTGGTTATTTAACAGGAGTTTATTTACATCACATATTGAAATAAATTCATAGAATTTTAAAAACTGAAATACAAGAAGCAAGTACCAACTTCTTGTTCAGTTTATATTCATCAATATAAAGTATTGTTTTCTCACATACTTCTTGGGTATTAAAATACAATATGATTTTCACATATATGTATTTAAATACAATAACTAAGTAATTATAGAAACATTACTAGGAGTAATATGTCTTCTCCAAGTAGCTGAGAAAGGGTGATTCCTAAGTCAGTTGTGGGAAAAACATAACTTCAAATTGCCAAGTAATTGATTCAAACTGAACAAGTTGTTGAGTATAACCAAAAAAAATTATCTCATGTGTCCATTTGGACATTATGAGACATTATTCCATGTTTTGGAATAAATGTTGTTTGTGGTAACATACTCAACAAATAGTTTAGACATACTTGAATCAAAGGCAATACATGATGAATATAAAATGTAAGACCTATCCAGTTGTGGAAAGAAGATTCTTTGTCAAGTAAAACTAAACGTGGACATCAACTATATACCCAATATGGTATTTAGGCTTGGCACAGATAAAAAACTTTGGTATTATTGACATCCTTAGTTTGGACAAAGAAACCTTTAGAAATAAAGGTATGTCATAAAGATTATGAGGTTGGTTCAACAAGAGAGTATGAACTATTCCAAAGAAAGCAAGAGGTAAAGATACTTCATAAGATTCCTTTAAGTTATTAAGTAATAGTGAAGTATATGTTTGGTAAGAAGATATTAGTTGCTTCGGATCGACATTATGAAGAATATCTTGACCAAACAATCATCGATCATGATAATGTAGAATGGAGTAATTTCTAAATGCATGTTACCTTATCTACATCACCGTATTGATGTTCATAAGGAGGATAGATGATAATGTCTTACATGTTTACATTGATCAACAAAATGTAGCGTGGAGAAATTCCTAAATGCACATTTTATACATCAAAGTTATGATGTAAGTTGTATCAATATAGCAACTTGTAGAAACTTCCATTGTATTTATGATATGCTTTGTAAATAACAGCATAAACCCATAACCAATATGCCAACTAAAATGGAAAATGGATATCATACGAGTCATAGTATGATGAAAATCCATTATGTCATAGATCATGTGTTAGGATGCAAAGAGTTTGTTAATATTTAAATAAACATGCATCAAGTTAAACACGTTGTGCATCTAAGGTAATTATCCTAACAGTTGCTTAGGATATTACCTAAATCTCTAAGATAGAAAGATGTGGTCAAGTGATAGACTACATTTCTATATAAGGGTGCACATCTCTATTAGAGATAGTGGGAGCTGAATTGACTTGGTATTAGTCAATTCTCAAGTTTCACAAATGGTTGGCATAGGAACAAGTTCCACAAGTACATGTGGAATAAGCATGTTCCAGTGACACATACTGTATAAGAAAAATGAAACCATGGTGATGGTTTTATATTCACTGTAGCCGGTGATATATTATTCATTAAGCATAATAAATCCTACAGGTAAGCAGTATAAGGTAATGAGATAAGATTGACAAGATCAACTAAAATTCAATAATGGATTCCATGTATCAAATTGCAAAGAGGCTTATAAATTGAATACTACAATGGGTATTCAAATGAAATGATACATGGATGGTACAATTATGGTACCAATAAGGCTATATTGGTTATAACAAGTCGGTACACCTAAATCTATTAGAATTTTACTTATCATGGCTAACTTCTAAGATCATTCTTTTGGTCATTGGATTTCAAGATCATCTTTCATGGAAGGTGTCTATACGACTCAACCAGAAAGATATGATGACATCATATGATGCCAATGAAGGTTACAAGTTACTGAAATCCAGTTCTGGATTAAAGTAAGCAACAAGATCTTAGAGCATTCATTTCAAATGAATCTTTTCCTTGTTTCTACCAAAGGTTAGTGGGTGCACCAATGTTTTCCAAGTGAAATATGTTCTAAAACATATGGAAAACAGATCTTGGTCTTACAGTTATATAAGACCAGATTAAAAGCAATTCTACAATGATTGACTTAAAGTATCAACCTAAGTTCTAGGGAATAGGATCTACCTCTACTAAGGTAGATCCATATATTGCTTGGTCTTAGTCAATCGTACATATAGTGACATTATATTGAAAAATAAAAGTTGGAACAATTCAAGTTCATAATTGTTGCCAATGTCACATGGCTTAATCTCTCCAGGTTAACATGTTTTGAGCATGGGTAGAGATTAATGTTGTGAATTGATACCATATTATTTAGCGATGGATCAATCACATATGCCATAATATGTACAATAATTGATACTTCCAGGATATAATTTATTATAGGAAGATATCAATTATTTCTAGGATCACTGCAAGTAAAGCAGTCAGAACTATCATCTTGTACTTTGGTGAGTATAAATGATATATGCCTGGAATATGGAGAGGAAGGTATACTAGTTTTTGTGGGACACAAGCTAGTAATCCTTAGAACAATTTTATCTAGTATCGTAGTTAAGAAAAGGTGATGAGTGAGTCAATCTCATAAAATCTATTGGTATCTATACCTAAAAATACCGAGTACGTTGCAACTTCTAAGGCAGCTAAGAAGTGGTTATAAATCGCAACGATTTGTTCTAGTTCTTGGATTCTCACCTAGTGAGAAAGGTATTATCATAATGTAAATTATGATATTCTTACTAGCCAAGTTGTCATGTTATGACAATGGACAAAGTGATATACTTGGGGATACCTTATCTTGAGAAATTTTACTCAAGCAGATGAGGTCACATATAGCAGATATACCACGTGGAGAAAACATGGCAGGCCCAGCAGTTAACGTCGTTACTCAGCAGAAGCACGATATTTATCATGTGAGTAGCTAACAAGTTTAGTTAGAAAGTTGGATCTAGTGCAAGTGGGAGTGTTGAAATAGTGGGTGCCCTAGATCCAACTATGCAATACTTTTGATTACCATATCATGTGTACAGTTAGTTATACATGATGTCTCTTACCATTATAGTGTGGACTTTTCTGCATCCACTATTATAATGGTAATTTCCAAAGATTAGTGTCGTATCTAAGGGTTATAGTAGATCCTGGGCTATAATGAGAACCTTGAGATACCATGACATTAATCTTAAATATATGTTCTATAGTCTAGATACATCTTATTGACTGGACACAGTAGATGTCTGACTATCAGGTGCTGGGGGCTCATAAACATTGAGACTTCTTCTCATGAAGTTCGCACTTGGTGATCTCTAGTTGTGAGATCATGAGGACAGACCCGCCAATAGGAACACCACATGTTTTGGGTTTCATTGGTTGTTCCTATCTATGAACATGTGTATTGGTCTCTTGACTTGAGACCATTACCAATGCATACTATTTGATTATGTACTTTGATACAAGATGAAAACCATGGAAATAAAGTTGTGGCAAGGTAGTTTGTGTTGGGTGCGTCATTGGTGGTATGACATTGGTTTAATGGTCAAGAAATGATTTTTTGCTTCCAAGTTTAGGAAGTTATATATCTTAGGCCTGGTTGATCAAGATGGTACTGCCTTCATAAGTCTTTGGACAAAGCAGTAAAAAGGTAAATCCATCCTGATAGATCAAAAAATAATAAAGCAAGATAAGGATGATGACACAAGAGTGAGTCCTACTTTATGAGATATTTAATGACAAAGAGATTATAGTACATAGTCAGTGTTCATAGGATGCTAGTCATTTCTATGACTATCCTTATCTCTTTAGGGGCCATGATGGGTTGCTAGACTCCACTCTTGGTCTGTGTATTTTATTCACTACTATCGAGGTAAGGGCCTAGAGGGTCACACACAATAGCGTATTCAAGAATCCGCCATATTCAGTTGAATAGGTATATGGACATAGTGGGCCCTGCCATGGGGTCCGAGCGTTGTCCAAGTTATCGATCACCAATGAATTAAATAAATTCATTATTATTCAAGTTATGAATAATTGGGATTAAATTTATTTAATGTATTTACAAGTTTAGTAAATACGAGAAAATATTAATCGAATGAATATTATTTTAATATTCAAGGTTTGTTTAATATTAAGCGGGATAGAGAGTTTAGTTAAATGAATAAATTTTATCATGTAATATATTTTATATATATTACAAGTATGTGATAAAATAATAAATAATATTGGTGCTGTTTAGTTCGTCAAAATTATTTTTTTAGTGGACATTGAAATAAACGGGGGTTGGGGAACTCAACTGGGTATTTTGTAATTCCACTATAAATAAGAGAGGAGGATCTCTCCCTTTGTGTGCAATTCATTATTCATTCATTTGTATGGAATGAAAATTGAGAGCCTCTCTCTCCTCCTTCTTCCTAGAGAGAGAAGCTGATGATCCAAGAGTTCAGATCAAGCTCTTCCTCAAGCATCGAAGAGATCTCTATGCGGTGATCTTCATAACGTCGAAAGCATCATCGGATCATCGTGCTAGCACCTGGAATTCAACGATCGATGTTCTAGTGGATTTTTGGAGTGTGTGTGGATGATCTAGAGGGATCCTGCTTTGGATCCTTCAAGCGACGATCGCCATTGACTAGTTTTAGTCGATCGCGGATTTAGATTTAAAACGGGTACATTTTCATTTTAATTTTTTGATCTTAACAATTTACGCGAGATCCTCAAATTCTCCGGGGCTCGGATCATCGGGTTCGACAAGTACCGTCGATTTTCCGACAAAAAATTTAAAAATCCCAGCTCACTGGCTTTGGTTGTGGGCCCCGGAACCTAACACGAATTCCTTACCATCATTTCACAACCCATTTAAAGCGTAATCATATAACAATAATAATAACCAGATCCATGAGGCATTGCCTCTCATGATCTATATTCATTAAGCCGTTATATAAAGGCAGAACAATTATAACAATTCATATAAGTCATTTAATATAATCAAGGGGTGTGGATATACCACCCAAATAAATTTCATTAATTAAACCATTTAATACATGCAAGGAAATAAATCCATCATGAATAAGCTATTAAAATTAATATTGGCCATTTAAATCACTCAAGGGGGGGAAATTCATCATATCAATCCATCCCATGTATTTAAAGAAAAAAACCATCATGAAATAACTACTCAAATAATAACATGCCATTGAATATATCAAAACAAGAAAATTCATTTAACACTGCTCAAGGAAGTACTTTGAAGGTACACTACCACAAAACTGGGTTTTCGTAGTGCCACCCTTTAACAGAGCTAAAAAAGCACTCATAAAGGCACCCCCTTCATCAGTTCTTTTTTTAGCGCTGATAAAGGGGGGCTTTATCAATACTTTTTTCCCTAGCACTGATAAAGTGTATATTTCAAAAAAAATCATAAAAATAATATATTGATATATAAGTATATTTATATTGATATAAATATAATATATGTTTTTTAAATATGTTTTAAATCGATTTGATATGTGGTAGATGCAAAATGGACACCCGGAGCAGAAGTTATATATGTTTAGAGGGATTAAAAACCTTTTCAGGACTTGAAGAATATGAGAAGGTATTTTATTGTTCACAAAAGTGTAGTTTTATTCTCAATCATCAATTTTATATGTGGTAAAGGAAAAACGGACACCCTGAGAAGAAGTTATGAAAAAACGGACACCCGAAGCAGAACTTATGACCGTTAGGAGGAATTATGGGCCTTTTTTGGACTTTAAGAATGTGAGAAGGGGTTCTAGTGGTTACCAGAGCATAAATATTTTTTCAAGATTCTATTTTATATGTGGTATAGTGAAAATGGATACCCAGAGCAAAATTTATGATTGTTTTAAATTGAGCAACCCTCCTAGCGCCTAAAAACCTAAGAAACTCGTAACTCACTAAAACAACCATAACTTCTGCTCTAGGTGTCTGTTTGAGTGTCGTGACCAGTCAAATAGAATCTCGAGATATGAGTGAGGACCACATATAATCGAAACCATGATAAGATCAAAGAAATGGAAGATATATCAGTTATACCACTCTAAAAAAACTCCAACTTTAAACGGCCATAACTTTCTCTCTGGGTGTCCGTTTAGGCTCTACCACATATCAAATCGAAGTTAGTAAAGATATATACACAAAAAGATAACTCAAAAAAAGTTAAAATCGTGTCCTAAACCCTAAAACCCCAAAAAACCATCATAAGTCCTCCAAAACTATGTTTTTGTGTCCGATGCCCTGTCAATTTTTTCTTAAAACGGTAATAACTCCTTATCCATGTGACTATTTGGCCTCCTCCACCTGTTATATCATAGTTCATTCCATGAGCTTCGGTTTGACTAGTCTCTAAGCTAAAACAGACACCCGGATCAGAAGTTATGCTCGTTTCAGTGACTCTGTGGTTTGTTAGGTTTTTCAAGCCCCCATTTCTAGCAATTTTGTCTCGTCTGCTATTTTTTTAAACAACTGTAACTTATGATTTGTCTATATGTTCGGACTCCACCACCTATCATATCAAATATCGTTTGATAATATTTTATTTTACTGGTAATGGAGCTGGAATGGACTCTCAGATCAGAAGTTTTTGTCGGTGCCCTGAGTTTAGGGTTTATTTGACTTTCTGACTGTATTTACGGGTTTTGAGGGTTTCTCCATTTTTTACCTATTTTTTAGGTTTTCATGGATTGTTATAGTTTTTCATAATGTACTATTATTTATAATCAAATATATAATAATATATACATATTTTTTATATATTCACACATAAAAATTTGATTTTATAAATAAATAATTAAACATATTTACATATAAAATATATTTCTCAATATATAAGCCTTGTCTGAATAAAAAACTAATATCCATTTTATTTAAAATACAAATATATGAATATTTATATACCTATATAATGTGTACGTGTATATATATGTGTGTGTGTGTGCGTCTGTATTGAAAAACTGATATATATTATCTATATATCAAAACATATGTATATACATATTAATATATAATATTTGAAAATATATATAAATATGTATAATTATACTTACAGATATGCATATAATATATGTGTGTGTGTGTGTTGTATATATGTATTTATTTATTTATACACACACAAAAAATCATATTTTATAAATGTATTTAAAATTGATCTTATAAATATATATTAATATATGAATAAATATATTAATATATAAATATAACTATATATATATATTAATATATGGATATATATATATATTAATATAAATATATATGTGTTAAAATAAATATATATTAATATACGAGTAAATATAACTAAATATATATATATATATATATAAATAGATATATTAATAAATGAAGAGAAAAGCAATATGGTGGAGAGGTAAAGGCTTAGGTGTGCAGACAACAGGTCCTGAGTTCGAATCCAAGGGGAGGCAAGTTGCGCATGCGGGTGGAATAAGGGCCAACGCTATTAAAGGGTGGGGCAATCTTAAAGGCTGGGGGGGGCATGCGAGCTGGGGTGGGGAGGTGCTGTTGAAGGGGGGTTCAAGCGCTGTTGAATCGCCTCCCTAATTTGCATATTTTTTTTAATGCTTTTTAACTTTTATCAATTCCTTTTTAGCACTGATAAAAGGGGCCTTTATCAGCGCTTTTCTGAGCACTGATAAAAGGGACCCTCTATCTTCATTGAGATTAACAAAGCTTTTTTAGCGCTTAAAAATTACTTTTTTAGCACTGATAAAAGTCTATTTTGTGGTAGTGGTACCATGGTCAATTGGGAATTTACCCATTTTGGTAAATCTATTTATGAAGTAAGCCAAGCACTCGAGAGGTTATTGGTTCATTAGTCAACCAAATAGGAGTTCCATGCCATGCACTTAAAAGGTGCATTGGTTAAAAAAAGAATTTATATAAAAAGAGGTACAAATTAATATGACTAAATACATTATAAACTATTAATCATCACTTTGTAATTTTGAAGATAGTGAACCTCATTTGAGGGGTTTTATTATAAAATCATCACATCATTTATCATACAATTCATTTATCCCAAATAAACACCACCTTCAAGATTCATAATTAAATTAATCAAAAGAAATCATTTTAGAAAGCTACTATACATGTAAATTCAATTATATAAAATTCAACATGTCACTTAGGAGGTTCCATTGCCATTTGGACCAATGTCTATAAGGGTAAATTCCATTATCAATCCAATTCGAATGCTTAGAATGAATTCCGAGCATTTGATAAATTAATTATAAGGGCCAATTAAAGCCAAAAAACCCAAGGGGTGTCCATGATCGAAATTGACATCCTCTATTTACATAACAAGGATAATAAGAAGTGTATCTAGGTGTGTCGATCAATTTTATATGAAGAAATCAACAAAAGGGTGATGATAGGAAAATTTTGGCACACTACACAATGAAAACATTCATATTTCAATGGAAATTTAGGGAAAATATATAAACCACCTACCTCATGATTAGGATGCTTGAATCATCAAATATCAAGGACTAATTCGGTCCAGTTTGGAAGAAATCTATGAAATGGACATTCACCCTGAAAATAAGAAAAATGAGCTTGCACCATGATAACTAGATCGAGAGGAAACTAAATGGAGAAAGATCAAAAAGGAATCGAGACCTTACCAATGCAGGTTCATAGAGACCGATGGCATTTGATTCGGACTTCAAATAGAGGATATCTAGAAAATCCTAGAATAGACTTGAGGAGGAGAAACCTAAGAAGTAGAGGAGGTCTTGCATGACTAGAGGAAGAATAAATAAAAGGAAATGACTTTTAAAACTCATTAAGGGAATTTGGGTCATTTCACCATTAAAAACTACGCCACACAGTTTGGCCGCATGATTTGTGAAAGTGCGGCCGATTTTCACCTATTGGAAATTCAAGGTTCCGGTACTCTGCTAATATTTATAGCAGCACTCAGGTCGAATCCTCATCGATGATACTTTTTAATAGTCAATTGTTTTAGTTGATTGTATTTTGATTGGGGGGTTTGTTTGCAGAGCTTAATTGAAATGGTTGATTGATTAATATTTATTTAACAATTTGATAAATATTTGGGTGAGTTCATAAATAGGTAGTTAAGCTTGTGATATCCTTGATCCTTACTTTGTATTGCATTAAATTAACACTCATGTCACAAGTTGATGTTGATTGGAATTCCTAAGTGTTAAGACTTTAATCCAAGCCTTAACTTAACTAAGATTATAATATCAATCAGTACTTAATTGTGGTAGTGTATTTATGGTTCCAATAATCCATTTAATATATACATTAAAAAAAATATGTCATTAATCCATGACATGTTAAGTCCAACATACACAATGTTAAATTAAAGAATAATCATCGAGAAAAAGCTCTCAATTGCTTAACATATATAAATAATGTCTCAACCCAATGGTAGATTTACTCATCCATTAATATGGTTATTAATCTAGTAATATATGTTTATGGTTATGAATTAATAAGTGAAGAAAAATAAAGGGATAAGAAAAGAGTTGTGCTTTGAACACACACACACAAACGGTGAAGGGAATTAAATACCAACTTTAGATTGAATGAGAAAGCACAATAAGGTAAGGGGATTCAACTATATTTAAACTATTTTAAGACCATTAATATTATTTAATATAAGGTGGATGAGAATAATATATGAAGAAGAATAAACTTTCATTAAAATAGAATTACAAAAGCAAACACTTACACGATTACAAATAAAGAACAACACAAAAGTAAATAAAAACAAAGTGAGGAGGAAAGGTCTCTCAAGTGAAAAATTGAGTATGAAAGGTCCTACTAAGCCTTTTTAAAGTATTTGGTCGTGCCAATATACTCTCCTATATTATTAAATGTCAACTCCATGCAAGGAGAAGAGGGGGTTGTAATTATATCCCAAGGAGGTAGACTGTTTGCATTCCAAATATTTCCCTCCACTTGAATCACCAATTTGGCCATCCAGACAGATGAATCTAGAGATATTATCTTCTTAAAAGTTGTATATATTTATATTTACTATCATCCCTCAAACTTTTCCCTCCATTTAACTCTTTGATCCAATGATATGTCTATTTTACTAAACATTTTTCACTTATCCATTTTTATCAACACTTTTTCAAAGTCTGGAATGTGAATGGTTTTTTGAACAGGAAGATGCCCTCAAATAAAAATAATTTCTTCTAATAATTTGTCCACATGTATATTATATTTCACACTGAAAAATACCAGATTTATTTGATGAATATATCATGATAAGTGTCATGAATAGTGTCTGGATTTTAATTTTCGTCCAGAATGGTGGGCTAGACTTCAAAGCATCAGTTGGGCCCCTTGTCCATGTAGTTGGACCTTAAAATTTTTATCCATGATTATTTTAGATAATAAAGAACATATGGTGTAGTTTCATAAAATTTGGGTTTCAGTATTTAGGCCAATAACTCAATCATCATGGTTGGTCCAGTTTCTTCATAGATTCTTTGGGTCTTCTTGTGTAGACCATATAGCCCTCCAAATGGAAAATTTGGAAAAAAATTCCTTCTAATAAAATGTTGGAATTTGAGTAAGGAACCCTAAAAAATAAGAATCATGTAATTTGGATAAGTAGGGTGAGAGTTATTATTAAAACATTAAATAGACTTGAATCTGGATGAATTCAAATAGTGCTATAAAATTATATTTAATATTTAAACATTAATATTTCACACAAATTATGCACATTTCATATAAAATAAGTAGAGGTAGTATATAATAAGTTATGAAAATATTAATAACATAAACTCATCCACACTTATTCTTGTTCATGTCCTCATGTGCAATAAATATAAAAACATAACAAAACCATTTTTACTCACCAACAAATATTATATTTTTTTCCCACTCAGGGGAGGTTTAGACTATTTCATTCATCTATATTGAATTCAACCTCATTTTTTTATAGAAACAGTGTTCCCAAAATAACTATTTTTTTCATTCTCAGATTTATAAATGGAAAATGTGGGCGCTCAAAACTTACTGCTCTCAAGATGATAAAAATTTATTTCTAGAGGTTCACTCATTCACCAACCAAAAGTGAAAATCTTAGAGTTTAAAAGAGCTATCAGCTTTCATTCCCTATCCTAAAGTGCTAAAAAATCAAGATGAATTTTTATGGGTTTTTCTATGGCTATGGGATGGTAGGAAGATGATATCCAAAAGATAGGGAAAAGGGATTAAAACACCAACATGGAAAAAGCAATGCACATTTTTTTTTGAAATGAGACATGAAAGGAAATGGAAACACATATCTACAAGGGAATGAAAATGTGAAATAAGACACAAAAGAGGAAGGAAACTTGAAGTGGATGAGAAGATTAAATATTTACAAACCACTAAACTTCTCCCAATGACATAAGTGTTCATTTTTTTCTTTTTCTTTTTTATATTTTTTAGAAAGTTAAACTTGAAAAAAATCTCACACTCATATCCCAACCCATGTTTGATCTGTTTCATGATACTAATTGTAATAGTTATAATAATATTAAAGGTTGAGAAAGAGTGATTTTTGACCCACCCAAGACACAACCCATTCTTATTTTCATTTTTTGATTTTTTTTTTGATTTTTTTTAACACTTTTTAATATCATTTATATAAGATAAACATATATACATTCCCAAACCCCACTTAAGGACAACCTCTCTCGCACACTTAAATCGATGCTTTCCCTCAAGCATATGATAACATGGTGAAAATCAACAAAATGGTACCCAAAATGAAATCCATTCCCCCCACACTTAAATTTTAAAAAATTATGCAATGAAAATACATGTTTATATTGGGTGGAATAAGGTATTATGATTGTAATGTGGATAACAAATAAAAGTTTTTCATAGGCTTTAAGGGGATTTCAAAAGGAGGATTAATTTATGGTTAAGGGGAGGCTATTTGGATATTATAATTCTCATGGGGTTCAAAAAATGCCTCTATCGTATTAATGCACACTAAAGTAGGAAATTCATCTCAAAGGTCCACAAACTCAAGACTCGGAAATGGGGGTGAAAAACACACATTTTGAAAAGATGTCCATAGGTGGCCTTGGCATGAAATCAGATGTTGTTCCTCACGGGTGGGGAAAATCATTTTCCAAATCAAAAATTGAGCATTTAAATTTTTTTGGTTTTGACACAATATTCTTTATGAAAATTTATGAAGAAACCAAAAAAAAATTGAGATGAAACAATGTATTTTGACTCCCCAAAATGGTTGGACAAAATGTCAAAACTGAATGGTGAGTAAGTATGACTCTTTTGGTTTTTTTACATTTTTTATTTTTTTAGATTTTTTTATTTTTTTTAAAATACACACCCACACAAAAGAGAATGAGAAAAAGAAATAAAAATTTTGATGATGAAAGTAGTAAAAAAATGAAAAAGAGAGGAAGAAGAAGAAAAAGTGAGAGAGAGAGAAGGAGGAAGAGTTAAAGGGAAAGAGTTTCCCCCTGGTTTAGATGTGGTGGGTCGTCGTCTCCATCTAGTAGTGTGTTTACTGTAGAAGTTTTGGATCTGATGGAAGTTGATGTGGTTCTATGATTGTGTGTCCTATCATGGTGATGCTTTAACTGATTTCCATTAACTATGAATGCCCTTTTTAAAGAGGGGTCTTGGACTTGCACTGCACCAAATGGGTAAACATTAGTAATATCAAAAGGACCTTCCCAATGAAAATTAAGCTTACCTGGGTGAATCCTAAATCAAGAATTAAAGAGAATTACCTTTTCACCTTCATTAAATACCTTTTGCAGGATGTGTTTGTCATGGAGTGCCTTGTATTTTTCTTTTAAAAGATTATAATTCTCATAAGAATCAAGACAAAGCTCCTCCAATTCAACCAATTGCAAAAATATTTCTTCACCAGATTTTTCACAATCAAAATTACAGGTTTTCACAGCCTAAAAAGACTTATTTTGTATTTCAACTAGAAAATGACACACTTTACCAAAAACTATCCTAAAAGGAGGAATCCCAATGGGTGTTTTATAAGAAATTAGATAATCCCAAATTGTTTCACCAAGTCTTTCAGGTCAGTCTTTTCTAGTGGGTTTTACAATTTTCTCAAGCACTCTTTTCACTTCTCTATTAGAAATTTTAGCCATGCCATTTGTTTGTGGGTGATATGCAGTTGAAGTTTTATGTTCAACGCCATTATTTTTAAAAAGAGATTCCATGGTTTTATTACAAAAATGGGTTCATAAGTCACTTATCAAGGCATGTGGTGTGCCAAATCAGTGGAATATGTGTGTCTTTAGGAACTCACTAACAGTATGTGAATCATCATTTCTAGTGGGTTTGGCCTTGACCCTCCTAGAAAAATAATCAACCGTAAGAAGAATGTATGAGAATCCATTGGAATGGGGGAATGGTCCCATGAAATCGATGCCCCAAACATCGAAGATATCACATAAAATTAAAGGCTTTTGGGGAATTTCATTTCTCTTTGAAATTGTGCCAAAATTTTGGCAAGTGGGACATGATTAAAAGAACTCATGTGAGTCCTTAAAGAGTGATGGCCAGAATAATCTAGAGTTTAGGACCTTTCGGGAGGTCCTTTGTGGTCCAAAGTGGACACCTCTAGGAAGTGAGTGAAAAAATTCTAAGATGGATGAATGTTCATCTTCATCAACACATATCCTTATTATCATGTCAGCCCCAGTTTTCCAAAGTTTATTATCTTCCCAAAAATATAATTTTGGAACAATTTTCAGCTTTATTTTTTGTTCTTCTGAAAAAATTTCAGGAAAAATACCATCAACCAAGTAGTTTACAATTGGGGAATACCATGGTAACTTTGGAGTGAGAGATAAAAGGTGCTCAGTGGGGAATTCAGGATCAATGATTTCTAAATTAGAAGAATTAGAAATTCTACTTAGGTGATCAGCAATGGGGTTTTCTTTTCCTGGTCGATCATTGATTTCAAGGCCAAACTCTTGGAGCATTAGGATCCATATTATTAGCCTCGGTTTGGAATCACTTTTCTTGAGTAAGAACTTTATAGCAGAATGGCCTATGAAGATAATGATTTTGGCACCTAAGAGTTAGGGGTGGAATATATCTAAGGCAAAAACCACTAGTAAAATTTCCTTTTCAGTGACATTGTAGTGAGATTGAGTTTCATCCAATGTTTTAGAGGCATAATAGATGACATGAGGAATTTTTTCTCTTATTTGACCAAGAACATCCCCAACGGCTCTATCAGAAGAATCACACATCAATTCAAAGGGTAAGGACCAATCTAGGGGTTGGATTATTGGGGTAGATATAAGAGAAATTTTGAGTTCAACAAAGGCTCTATTGAAAACCTCATCGAAATGGAAAGTGGCGTCATTTTAGAGCAACCGAGTGAGTGGGAGGGAAATTGTACTGAAGTTATGGATGAATATCCAATAGAAAACAGAATGAACAAGGAATGAATGGATGTCACAAACTGAAGTGGGTTTAGGAAGTTATTGTATCACTTCAATTTTGTAAGGATCAAATTCAATACCATCTTGTGAAACTATGTGCCCTAGAACAATCCCATTTGCAACCATGAAGTGAAATTTTTCAAAATTTAACACAAGGTTACACTTGAAACACTTTTGAAGGACTAAAGAGAGTTAATTCAATCAAGATTCAAATGGCTCGCCATAAATGGTAAAGTCATCCATGAAAACTTCCATGCAGTGTTCAATGAATTCAGAAAAGATACTCATCATACACCTCTGGAATGTTCCAGGAGCACTGCAAAGGCCAAAAGGCATTCTTCTATATGCATATGTTCTAAATGGGCAAGTGAATGTCGTATTTTATTGGTCTTGAGGTGCGATTGGGATTTGTAAGTAGCCATTGTATCCATCAAGAAAGCAATAGTATTTTATCAAGGAATGGAAGAGGGTAGTGATATTTTTGTGTTTCAACATTAAATTTTTATAATCAATACACACGCACCATTTTTTCTTCACTAAATTTGTGACTACCTCCCCATGTTCATTTGTGACAATATTTATCCCACCCTTCTTATGTACAACTTGAATTGGACTAACCCACTAACTATCAGAAATTGGGTAGATAATACCAGCTTGAAGAAACTTGGTGATCTCTTCCCTAACTACCTCAAGGATGAGTGGATTGATCCTTTTTTGTGGTTGTATAATTAGTTTGGATGACTCCTCAATATGGATATGATTCATACAAAGGGCAGGGTTGATTCCTGGTATGTCATCTAGGGTCTAACCTAAGACCTTTTTGTTTTCCTATAACACTTGAACAAGTTTAAGACTCCTCGGTTTTAGTAAGTGAAGTGGAGATAATGACAGGATAAGAGTGATCATGGAAAAGGAATGCATATTTTAGGTGTTTGGGAAGAGGTTTTAGATCAGTATCATCTCTCATTTGTGGGTTAGGCAAATCAAGAATGGAGGAAGGGACATCAGTTTCTTCAGATTCATTTTCCTTAATATTTTCCAAGGTGGATCAATAGAGATCAGAGTTGATGTGGGGTTCAAGAAATTGTTCAAGATCCTCTAGATTGATGGATTCTATGAATGAGAGGTCCATATCAACTTCACCATTTATGACTTGGTTAATCATGGTGCAGATTTCAAAAGATCCTTTGTCATTTGAACATGAAGAACATGATGGATTGGTGTTCAATTGACTCTTAGAAGTGTGCTCGGAATCATGGATTGAGAATACAGAGTGATCCTTAGATGGGTATTGCATGGCTTGAAAAGTGTTGAACATGACCAGTTGGTCACCAAATTCCATGGACAAAATGCTTGAATTGAAATCAATTTTGGTTCTCACTATCATTAGGAATGGTCTTACAAGAATTAAGGGAGATAGAGAAGAGTTTGTCTCACCTTCCATGTCAAGGAAATAGAAATCAACACGGAAGATAAGATCATTCACATGAACAAGGACATCCTCAATTATACCCTTAGGACTAGAAGTTCTTTGATTGGCCAAATTATTGACAACACTCATTGAATGTAAGGGACCTAGACCAAGGTTAGAGAAGATGGATTTGGGCATGACATTAATTGAATCTCCTAGGTCTATGAGTGAATCATCAAAGTTGGAACTTCCAATTTGTCATTGAACTATAAAGGTCCCTGGATCTTTTCACTTTATGGGAATATACTGCTGGGTGGAAACATTTTCGAAAGTCCTAAGCTACCTCTTATGGGTTCACAATTCCTTAAGAAACTTTTAATACTTAGGGATTTGTTTTATTGCATCTAAGAGGGGAATATTGACTTCAACACATCTAAACATGTCAAGCATTTCAGGATCAGGTTCAAAGGACTTCCTTGGTTTAGAAATAGCTTGAGGAAAAGGAATTGGATTCCTAAGTGGAATGGAAGGAGGTGAGGTTTTTCATGTTTCTTTTTCTTTTTATTTTCTAGGACAACATTAAAATGGGGGTTGGAGGACTTATCATGAGGTATAGAAATTTTATTTCCTGATATAAGTGCAATTGCACTTACATTACCCTTGGGGTTGGGTAATGGTTGAGCTAGGAGTTGGGAAGAATTTTATTGTTGTTTCTGGCTTAGGTGGGATGCAAGTTGACCAATTTTTGTTTCAATGTTTTTAAGGATGGAACAGGTAGAGGAGGAAAGATCTTCCACTGCACTTTCCCATGGTTGCTTAGAAGAAGAGGCTTGTCCCGGATTGGGATTACCTTGATTTTGATTCTTGGGAAAGATATTGTATTGGTTTGGGAATTGGGAAGGCTCACTAGGATAGTGGAATCCAGGAGGAGGAAGAGGAGGATTGATCCTTTGAGGTAGAGGAACAAAAGGGTAAGGTTGTTGGAAGTTACCAACACCTTGACCATATTGGAATTGGTTTGGGTTTTGAGGATGGAATTGAGGGGGATGAGAAATGGGATTACCATACCTCAAGCCTTGGTTTATGGTAGAAGAAAAGGTCTCAGAGTTGGGTTGGTTGAAGTTTCTAATGAAATAACATGATTGTTGAGGGTTGGTGTTCCTCTGAGCATATACTACATTGAGCTCCATTGGTCCGGATGAATCAGAGGGATCCTCTTGAAGTTGTGGACATGTGTCAGTTGGATGAGATGGGTAGATACAGATTCCAAAGTTCTTGATAGGTCCAGGGAACAAATATTGTGGAGAAGATGAGGTTGGGGATTTGGATGCCATAGCTAGTTGTCGCACAAGACCTGTAAGTTCACTCATCCACTCTGTCAACTTATTCAGCTTTATTGATTGAATATCTTGGGCTTTTTTGACTTGATAATGTGCTCGAGTATGTAATTTTTGTGTGTTTACATCCATGTTGCTTATGAGATTTCTTGCATCTATAGGAATTTTATCAACAAGAGCACCACCACTTGCGGCATCAATGAGAGTTCTCTCCATAGCCAATAACCCCTCATATAAGTATTGGATAAATAGTTGGTCAGGGATTTGGTGGTGTGGGAAGGTTACAACAAGTTTTTTGAACCTCTACCAGTACTCATGGAGTGATTCATTTGGGAATTAATGAATACCACTTATTTCCTTTTGGATAGAAGCAGTACGAGAAGCAGGAAAGAATTTTTCTAAAAAGAGACACTTCATGTCATTCCATGTGGTTATGGAACCAGGAGGGAGGTAGTAAATCCATGACTTAGAGGAATCATCTAGGGAGAATGGGAATGCTCAGAGTTTGATTTGTTCCTCAAAAACCCCTTGAGGCTTCATGGTATAGTACACCACTTGGAACTCTTTAAGGTGGAGATATGGATTCTCACCGGCTATCTTGTGGAAATGAGTGAGAAGATGAATCAAACCTGATTTGAGTTCAAAGTCAACATCTATGTTTAGATATTTAATACCAAGGTGTTGGTAATTCATATCAGTGGTAGTGATTTCTTTAAGTGTTTGTTCTCTAGGATTGGCCAATTCAACTGGTTGGACAAGGACTGGTTCTTGAATTATTTGATTATCCTTAATGTTCCTCCTAAGTTGGTGAATAGTTCGCTCAATTTCAGGGTCAAACAAATTCTAGGGATTGTTTGGGAGGCTATTGTGCATTCAAAGAGATGTTGTAAGAAAGAGGAAGACGGGTTTTTCTTTGTGTTTTTTTCTGTTTATGATTTTTATGAGAAAGCGGGTTTTTCTTTGTGTTTTATTTCAATTTTTTTTGTTTTTTTTACAATAACTAGAAACTAAAGACTACTTAATTGAACCATTCCAGGAAATGGTGCCATTTGAAAGCATGTTCTATTTTCACCTATCAACCGTTAAAGGTTCTGGTGCTCTGCTAATGTGTATAGAAGCACTCGGGTCGAATCCTCGCTGATGATACTTTTTAATAGTCAATTGTTTTTAGTTGATTGTATTTTGATTGGGGGGTTTGTTTACAAAGATTAATTAAAATTATTGATTGATTAAGATTGATTTAACAATTTGATAAATATTGGGGTGAGTTCATAAATAGTTAGTTAAGCTTGTGATATCCTTGAGCCTTGCTTTGTATTTCATTAAATTAACACCCATGTCACAAGTTGACGTTGATTGGAATTCCTAAGTGTTAAGGCTTTAATAAAAGCCTTAACTTAACTAGGATTCTAATATAAATAAGTAATTGATTGTGGTAGTTTATTTATGGTTCCAATAATCCATGGAATCTATATGTTAAACAAAATATGTCATTAATCCATGACATGTTAATTCCAACATACACAATGTTAAATTAAAGAATAATCATCGAGCAAAATCTCTCAATCGCTTAACATCTCAAAATAATGTCTCACCCCAATGGTATATTTGATCATACATTAACATGGTTATTAATTTGGTAATATATGTTTATAGTGATAAATTAATACGCGAAGAAAAGGAAAGGGATAAGAAAAGAGTTGTGCGTTGAACATGTTGGAGTTGGTGGTCTAGAACCAACTACTTTGTACTTTATTCATTAAATAAAAGGCTTATCACATCTTGATTGTTCTTCTGCGTGACATGTCATGTGATAATGTCCTAAGGACAGCTGTTGCATTAAAGGGTCGTAGCGGATCCCTGCTATGATGAGAACCCGAAAGTGCCATAACACTGTTCTTGAATGTATGTTCTATGGCCGGATGATATTATTTGAGGGACACAAATAATACAGGTCATTAGGGGTGAGGACTCATAAAACTTTGAGGCACCTTCTCATGGTGTGCCCCCTTGGTAATATCCAGGAGGATATTATGAGAACGAGACCCGCCAGTAGGAAATCCACATTTCATAGTGTCATTGGATGTTCCTATCTGTGGACGTGTGTATTGATCCTTAGACTTTAAGATTATTATTAATGGGTATTACAAATCGCGCACTTAGATGTATTGACGAAAACTGTGACGACACATTGTTCGCAGCGAGGTAGGATACGTTGGGTGCATCACAAGTAATACCGCATTAATAGATAATGTGAGAAAGTATTTGTCCCTTCCGTTCCATAATGGAAGTAGATATCTCAGGCCCTTTGATGGAATTGATATAGCCTAAATAAATCCATGGCCATGGTAAGGTATGGGAAAGTTCAATTTCGGGAAGTCAAAGAAAGAATAATCAAGCACATGGGTTGATGGCACTAGCATGCAACCCGCTTGATTGGAGATATCGAGACAAAGGGATTATATTACACGGTAAGCGTTCGTAGGAGGTGACACGTCATTGCGGCGTTAACTTCTTTCTCTATGGGTTCCTTGGCGTGTTGCTAGACGCTAACCTTGGACTTTAGGCAAACTTAGCCTAATGCCACTGAGAAAGAGGCCTAGAGGGTCACACACTAAGTGTGTCCATGTATCTCAGTTAAATATTAATTTAACAAGTTAAATAAATATTATTCCCGACTGTGGTTTAATAATTATTTAAGGATGTCTGATCGCATTTATTTTGACCCTAGTTATTCGAGAGAATATACTGTGGATAAAATAATATATTTATTAGCGAGTAATGCAGTTACATTTATTTAAGAAATAAATAGTCATTACTCAAGGTCTAATAAATGTGGTGGAGAAAATGGAAAATAAAAGTACACATCGTGTATATTAAATATACACGCTGTGTAGTTTTATGGAAAACAAGTACACGCCGTGTATTAATTATTACACGCCATGTAGTTTTTTCAATTGGGATTTTGAGTATTTAATATTGTTTTATTAAATGATATTTATTATAATCAGCGTGGGCGCATGTAAAGGAATTAATAATTCGACATGGGGGTTTTCAATAAGAGTTAATGAAATAAATAAAACGTGTAACGCGTTTATTTATTGTCATAACTCTATTAACCTCAAACCTGATTATAAATATCCTCGCAACCCCAACATTTTTTGAGAGCCATTATTGTGCACAAAGGATTTGGAAATACTCTCAAGCCAAGAGAGAATTCCCTTTCCACCAAGAATGCCCTCAAGTTACGAGAACAAGATCCTCCACCGGATCAAGGCGGTCGAAGGCGGACATCGCAAGTGAAGGTTCTTCAGTGCTAGAACCCAGAGATCTCTTCGGCGACGTCCGGAGATACGTGACACACGTGTGGATCACCGCTAGAGGAATCCTACACTTGGATTCTACGATGCAATGACGGATCACCGAATCGTCACTGGACACATCAACGAAGAAATAATTCCAACGAGGTAATTCTTATGCATTAATTAAATTAATTATAATCAACATATGATGATCCTCCTCAAGGGTTCCAGGACTCATCTTTTCTTTTTGTTCTTCATTATATTCCGAAGATTCGGCGTTTTATATCGTGACGGATCTCAGATTGAACATTGTTTAACGAAAAATTAAGTTGGGCAAACCCACCAACGCGCTTCCGCTGCGCCCGGAACCTACAGAACACACACACACAAACAGAGAAGGAAATTAAATACTAACTTTAGATTGAATGAGAAAGCACAATAAGGTAAGGGGATTTAAATGTATTTAAAATATTTTAAGAACATTAATATTATTTAGCAGAAGGTGGATGATAATAATAGATTAAGAAGAAGAAACTTTAATTAAAATAGAATTACAAAAACAAACACTTACACAATTACAAACGAAGAACAACACAAAAGTAATAAAAACAAAGAGAGTAGGAAAGGTCTCTCAAGTGAAAACTTGAGTATGGAAGGTCCTCACAAGATTTTTTAAAGGATTTTATCATTCCAATATATGCTCCTCTCTTCTGAAATTCCAACCCCATGCAAGGAGAATAGGGGGTTGTATTTATAGCCCAAGGAGGTGGACTGTTTGCATTCCAAATCTGCCACTCCACTTGAATCGCCAATTTGGCCATCCAAAAAGCCTAATATCTAGATATTATCTTATTATAAGTTGTATATATTTATGTTTAATATCATCCCTCAAAATTTGGCATCCATTTAACTTTTGGATCCAAATATATGGCTATTTTACTAAACAGTTTTCACGTGTCCATTTTTATCAACGCTTTTTCAAAGGTTGGAATATAAATGGATTTTTGAACAGAAATATGCCCTAAAATAAAAATAATTTCTTCTAAAAAGTTGGCTGAAAATATATTATATTTCACACTGCAAAATCCCATCTTTATTTTATGACTATATCATGAGAAGTGTTATGAATAGTGTATGGATTTTAATTTCCATCCAGAATGGTGGGCTGGACTTCAAAGCATCAGTTGGGCCCCTTGTTCATGTAGTTGGACCTTAAAATTTTATCCATGATTTTTTTGGATAATAAATAACATATGGTGGAGTTCCATAAAATTTGGGCTTTGGGATTTAGACCAGTAACTCAATCATCATGGTTGGTCCAGTTTCTTCATAGATTCTTTGGGTCTTCTTGTGTCGACCATATGACCCTCCAAATAGACTATTTGGACAAATGTTTCTTATAATGAAATGTCTGAATTTGATTAAGGAACCCTAAAAAAATAATAGTGAAATTGGGATAAGTAGGGTGAGATTTATTATTAAAACATTAAACAAACTTGAATCTGGATGAATTCAAATAGTGCTCTAAAATTATATTTAATATTTAAACGTTAATATTTCACAAAAATTATGAACATTTCATATAAAATCAGTAAATGGATTATATAATAAGTTATAAAATAGACTATTTGGACAAATGTTTCTTATAATGAAATGTTTGAATTTGATTAAGGAACCCTAAAAAACAAGAATAGTGAAATTGGGATAAGTAGGGTGAGATTTATTATTAAAACATTAAACGAACTTGAATCTGGATGAATTCAAATAGTGCTCTAAAATTATATTTAATATTTAAACGTTAATATTTCACAAAAATTATGAACATTTCATATAAAATCAGTAAATGGAGTATATAATAAGTTATGAAAATATTAATAACATAAATTTTTACAAACTGGGTTCCAACCATGCAGCTCCCACTACCTAGAGAACCCACCTCACACGGTTGTGTCTCACGATTTTCCTAACCATGTGCCAATAATGCGATGAATAGTGTGAGGTTACAACCTAAGTGGAACTAACCATGAGAGATAGGCACATGGTTTGGGGAAAATGTGAGCAGCCCATGCAATTCACATCTTCTTGCCTCCATAAGTCACACAGTTTGCAACTAGGGGTCTCACAGTTTCAGAAAAATCATGCGCCCTGTACAGGCCATCCAAACTTCAGATCTTTGGGGTCTGGTGCTACCTAAACTCAATGAGACACTTGAGGAACCTCTCAAGCCTTTAACCAAGTCTAAAAACAACATATTGAAGTGTTCCAACTCTCAGAATTTCATTACGATGCTCAGTTCAAAGAATGGCCCATCCACTAAACGCCAAAATTCAAATTCCCTTGGAATTTTACCTTGGCTAAAAAACATGGGTCATTACAACCTCCCCACCTTAGAACTTCTCATCCCCAAGAAGCCTTAGAGAATAAAAAAAATATCACCCGACCTACGAGGGTCATGAAGTCTCATTCAAACGGTCACGTTGTGTTTCCAAATTCCCAATTCACCTTCAATCATCGTTTAAGCATACAAAATTTAATCCATTAAAACTCAAGCCAACTCTTATTTTCTGACCTTAGTATTTAACATAAGAAGGGGAAAATTTTGAACCACAACACCTCCACCATCAAAATTTCCTAATAATCACTCCCTAAGCATTCTAATGACGCTTATAGCATGGTTTTTTTAACAGGGTGAACCCAATTACTTCTGAGGTCATATTAGAGACCTCATCGAAAATAAATAGTCGAATCACGGTTCACCAAACTGAAACTGGTCATGAAATATTTCCCAGAAGACACTATCGACCCTTACACCACACCCACCTTAACCTAGTGGTGTACTTTAAAATGGTTCCTCACCAACTGTACTCATCGAACAATGAGGACTACAAGTAAATCCACCTCCATATAACCATTCCCAATAATGTTCATCTTAGATGACCAATGTATAACAAGCTAAACCACAATTTCTTCCTCCAATGCATATCATGTGTACATCGAGGACATTCAATGAAGTCCATACTCGACTTCTAGTGATGTTCCTTGGTCAAACCGTCACCTAAACATTCAAACTGTTGTTCCTCAACACAAATAAGGAAGTAACCCATATCCAACCCACTGGAATCCTCACCCTTTAAGAATAACTTCCGAGCCCGACAACAAGCCTGGGGTAACCTTGGATTCATTAAACTAGAGTCTAAGGAACTAACCCAAGGTATCCCATACTCCATTTTTACAAGTGATACATTGGTACAAAGCTAAGACGTCCACATCAAATCATTGACTACACCCAGAGAGGCATCCACCTGGTGGTCAATTCAAAGGAAAATGGTCGGTGTTCAAGACCCCTTCCAAGGTGTTCCTACAAAGGAACCCCGATATCACTCAAGACTAACCATTATTCTTTAAAACCCATGTGTCCAACACAAAACTCCAATAGATATCACAAAACAATCCCAAATTCTTTTAAAAATTTAGCACGTCATAATATCATTGATCCCTTAGTGCATCAAGGATTACATCAAGATAAGGGAGACGATCGTATCTTAAAGAATACACTAAGAGAAAACCAAGGAAAGAAAAATAAGGACAATAAAACCACTAATGATTGACTTCTCAAAATAATCTCAGCTTCACCTGTCGATGCATCACTATTAACTGATCACAAATTGTTTACCACCTGAGGCATCTTGTGATCAATCAAACTTAACCACTAAAGTCCAACCATGATCAATAGTGTTTTTAAAGTGTTGTGTACACAACCATTCATTTTAATGTCATGTTGTTGAGAAAGCACAAACACGTAAACACTAAAATCAAATGGACGCTCCCCACCTTAGGAGTGTCATAGTCATCAAAAGAAGAGATATACTATCCACTCACAATCACACTAGATCAGAAAACACCTTAAATGAACGCGTGAAACTTCTCTATGTCATGATCCCAAATGTCATATCATTTGGAATAAGGGACAAAACTAACCTGATTAGCGTGTAAAAACATTTGATTCTCTTGGAATTTCATCTCGAGTATTTGGACGAACTTAATTCCTTTAAGATCATAGGTCACTCTACTTCATAGATGACTTGTGAACGTACACAACAGCTCAAGGCTCAACAATTTCACCAAACTCAACTGGTTTGTTACATCATTTAAAAACTCGATGAGTACCGCGTATATCAACACATATTACCACAATATTACAGAAGAAAATGGAACATCTTTGATTCTATCCATTGTTTATATACCCTATATAATCAAGTATCATATGTCCCATGTAGAAAACTGGTTCAAGTCGCATTGTCCCATACGACTATAAAAAAGACCGATGACCTCCCAAGTCACCCATGAAAAAGAGTAGGGTCACAAGACCTAAAAAGCAACTGACCATGCCCATGGCATGTCTAACTTGCAGAAACTGAGCATTACTCAATGCTCACACCCATAACAAAGGTCAAGGATACCATGAACGCTCATTCGAACATGGGTGTCATTTAGAAGCTAAGAGTCCTACTAGGGACAAAAATACCTAAACGGAACCATATGATAGAAATCTTATAGCATTTATCAAGTAATTTAATATATAAGTGTGCCACCTAACTTGGGATAGACCCTACAAAAATACAAGCATCGACCCTATCACTAGGTTACACAAAACAAAAAGTCACTAGGCCTATGCCTATTATTTAATCCATTGCAAAAAAGGAAAATACCTACGAAAAATTCTCACATTTCCATTCTAAGGAAACTCAAGAGAGAGATATAAACTACCCTTACACAATGGTTTGAACAAATTACACCAACTAAGGTTCCATTTTAGGTCAATTACATTGATTTACAATCAAACTTTAAACATTTAAAATATTTAATCCAAAACATCAAGGCATAACAATAAAGTCTTATCAAACTTCCTTTTTAAACACTAACCATTTATTGAAATCCCATCGTAATTAGGAAGTTTATTATATAAATTCCTTTTAAGTTATAAAAGATAAGGTGAACTATGAGGGTCCTGATAAGCCAACCTGGGTTCATCAGAATGAAACCCAATAGAGGTTGTTAAATTATCATAGTTTTAAAACACCCGTAGTAGGTTATATCATTAGAAACATGCCTCAAATGACATACTTGGGTCCATTTGTGAATTTAAAAAAGCTAATAACATGATTTAAATGACCATGTGATAGATTCAAAATCCTTTATAAAGGCAACTAATTCATTTCAGATTAAAATTAAACAACTTTTATATTTTAACCATTTCAAAATATATCACATGGTCATATATCATGGATTAGTTACCTGGGTTTCCATTTACCAATCTATAAAATGCTCATACATTTTATAGTTTGGCATTTGGATCCCATTAACCCAAATCAACTCACTTTAAAATCTAAAATTTAGCATCCTTTACATTTTAACAATGATCTCTAATTATAAGTAAAGCTCCAAGTTGGTTTGAGTATACGGGTTACCTTTTTTTCAATTATAAATTTACCATAAACCTTACAACTAAAAATTGGTTCTAGTTTAATTGCAACCATTATATTTATCCCATGAAACCATTTACGTTTCAATAAAACTAGCATGTTATCATAGGAAGTAACCACAAAAGCATGCTAACAAGAACAAAAGCATGATACATAGGAAATAAATGCTAAATAAATAGGTAGTGGATTAACATTATAAACAATTCACCCAAGCATGTTATGTAAGAAGGTATGCTAAATAAAATATAAGCATGGCATAACACTCAAGGCATGCAATCAAAATCAGTAAGTAGCCTATAAATGAAACTACATGACATGTGAATTTCTATGTGCTTATAATGATGTATGTAATGCTACTTTCTTGACATACCAAGCTGAGGGTAAAATAATATAAATCTCATAAATCAATAAGTAGTGTAAAGCACACCAGTCACTCAAGGTGAAATAATAACCAACTGTAATAGAAAATAGCATAAACATAAATCCCAGTCCTGGCCACTTGGACTTTTCCCCGTGGATGGGGTGATCAGTCCCAGACATGGTTATTTACCAAGCGCTCACATGTTCCTAATCTTCTATCTACCAACCCAAAATAGTAAGAAGAAGGAAAAATAACCTCTGATACCAATTTGTAACATCCTAAACCGACTCACCGCTAAAATGGTAGTTGGACTGGTGGGTCACATAGCCCCAAGCTTGCCTCCCTGTATGCCAGAGGCTGTAGACTAGTAGTGAGGGTCTAAGGAGGTGATATTGGGGTGATTATACCCTCATATCAAAGTAGAACAACAATATAATAAATAAAAAAATATCATAAAGTAGCACAAGCAGTAATAAAATAAAATACAAAGCAGCAGAAGAATAATATAAACTGAATAATGAAAGATGGTCAATGACAATATACAACAGATACATTCATGTCCTAATGATGATGCATAATCTAAAATAGTTGACATACAATAGGCAATATGATACAAGATATTACAAAAATACAAAAAATAAATAAAATCCCCAAGGGAGATCTCCACGAGCATCCTGAGATCTAGCTCAGTCTTGTACTCCTAACTCCTAGGTATAAGCAAACAACACAAGCAAGAATCCATGGTCCTATGAACATAAGGTCTACTCAAATACCCCAGTGCAATGGTGGTATGATCAGGGTGTGAGATATAAATTCCATTAGGTTACCACTCATGGTGTCTACAACCAAATCTATTTTTTGAATATAAGTAAAGCAGTGTATAGGTAATATGAATCATAAAAAACCAAAATTAATAACAATTATCCCACTCAGGTTCCTAAAGGACATCTGGAGGCTCTACCTGCTTCAGCTCGTGGCCAGGATCAAGTCTGGCTAGGAACTATATATATAGTAATAATATATATATATATATAGTTATATATTGGATCCACCTATATGAACCAAGTAAGTGCAGACGTAACTAAACATATACCTAGAATACTAGGTATTGGATGGACTGGGTATAACTCAGTCGACCATAACCGGTCTAAATGAGCCTATATGCTCAATAAATAGGGTACATTCCCTACATCCTACTAGAGAGTGAGATTTCATGCATGACACTTGGTATGGTGAGTGAGCCATCATGTAAACACTCTAAACAAGGAGTGTGGTGCCTCATCCCAACATCCCACATAGTATCAATGGTGCAAGATGCCATGACTCAACACCTGATGTAAGGGAGAATTATTTTTCTTATATTCTCAAAAAATCCCTTACCATCATTCCACAACCCATTTAAGGTGTAAACATATAACAATAATAATAACTGGAGCCATGAGTAATTGCCTCTTATGCTCTACATTTATTAATTCATTATATTAAGGCACAAAAATTATGACAATTCATATAATTCATTTAATATAACCAAGAGGTGTGGTCATACCACCCAAATAAATTTCATTAATTAAACCATTTAATATATACAAGGAAATCAAACCATCATGAACAAGCTATTAAAATTAATACGGGCTATTTAAATCACTCAATGGGGGGAGTCTATCATGTCAATCCATTCCATGTGTTTAAAGAAAACAACCATCATGAAATAACTACTCAAACAATAAAATAACATTGAATCTATCAAAATAATACAATTCATTTAACAAGGATCAAAGAAGTACTTAGAAGGTACCATGGTCAATTAGGCATTTTCCCACTTGGGAAATCCATTTATGAAGCAATACAAGCACTTAGGAGGTGCTTGATTCATTAGTCACCCAAATAGGAGTGGTCATGCCATGAACTTAGAAGGTGAATTGGTTAAAATAATCATTTATATAAAAATAGGTCCAAATAAATAAAACCAAACATGTTATAAACTATTAATCATCACATTGTAATTTTGAAGACACTACACCTCATCCTAGGGGTTTTATTATAAAATCATAACATTGTTTATTAGAAAATTTATTTATTTCAAATAAACATCACCTTCAATATTCATAATTCAATTAATAAAAATAATCATTTTAGAAATATATCATACATGGAAATTCAATTATATACAATTCAACATGGCACTTAAGAGCTTCCATTACCATTTAAACTAATGCCTACAAGGAGAAATTCCATTATCAATCCAATCCAAATGATTAGAATGCATTATGAGAATTTAATCAATTAATTATAAAGTTCCAATTAAATTTAGAACAGCCAAGTGGTGTCCGTGATTGAGTTTGACATCCTTTATTTACATAACAAGGATCATAAGGATGGTATCTAGGTGTGTTGATCAATTTGATATAAAGAAATCAACAAAAGGGATATGCTTGACAAAGGTCAACATGTGATACAATAGAAGCATTCATATTTCAATTGAAATTTAAGTAAAAAGTCATAGACCACCTAAATCATGCTTAGGATGCTTCACTCATCCAATATCAAGGTCTTATTTGGTTCGGTTGGGAAGAAATCTAAGAAACAGACGTTCTTTCTGAAAATAGGGCAAATAAGATCACACCATGATAACTCAGTTGAGAGGAAACTAAATATAGAAATATCAAAAAGGAATAGATAGCTTACTGATGTGGATCCATAGAGACTGATGGTGTTCGATTCAGACTTCAGATGGAGGAGATATAGAAAATGTTAGAATAGGCTTGTGGAGGATAAGACCATTAAGATAGGAGGTCTTGCACAGCTAAAGGAATAAGAAAGAAAAAGAAATGAGTTTTAAAACTAATTAATGTCATTTTGGTCATTTCACCCTTAAAAACTAGTTTGCACGGTTTGGCCGCACGGTTTGGACCAATCGTGCACTAACTGTGCAACTCCCACTGCCTAGAGAACCCACCTCGCATGGTAGTGCCACATGGTTTTCCTAACCATGCATAAATCGTGCAATTAATAGTATGAGGTTACTACTTAAGTGGCACTAACCATGCTATCTAGGTACACAGTTTGGAAAAAAACATGCACAACTCATGCACTTCACATCTGCTCACCTCCATAAGCCTCATGGTTTTTTTTGGGGGGTCGCAAAGTTTTAGACAAACTATGTGCCCTACACAGACCATCCGAACTTGGGATCTTTAGGGTTAGACGCTTTTGAAACTAAACAAGACACCCGGGGAACCTCTCAGGCCTTTAACAAAGTCTAAAAACAATACATTGAAGTGTTCTAACTCTCAGAATTACATTCTTAAGCTTGGTTTAAAGAACGACCTACCCACTAAACTCCAAAATTCAAATTTCCTTAGAATTTTACCTTAACTCAAAAACATGGGTCGTTATAGCATCATTTCTTAATCATGTTCTTGGATTGTGTTTCCTTGATGTTTGGGTGCCTTTGTGTGTCTTATGAATCACCTTGTGTGTGTCTTAGTTTACTTTCAAACATGTTATTTTTGTAAGGTTTGAAATTGTGGTTTATAAAGGAAAATGGTTTGGTTTTTCTTAAAAGAGTTTTAAGAAATGGTTTTCCTTAAAAGTGTATATAAAAAAGGAGTTTTCATTATATGATTGAAAAGAGGATAAATGGTGTTTTGGTTCATTTTCTATGGTTTAAAGTCCCTCTTCCCTTAGTTTTAAAAGTTTAATTTAAATTATTTAATCATCCTTATTTTTATTTTATAAAAAACATGGATTTTTATAAGGTGCATGTGGCATATTGATTAGATTTGTTTTATAATTCATTTAAAAAAATAATTTATAGGATATGTTCAAACTAGAATTTATAAAAAAAATTACTAAGGTATTTCTATATATTCTATGAGTTATGGTGGCCTATTGAGTAATTTTGTGATCGTGTCTATATTATCTCAGTTACAGGTTCCTAGTTCAGTCGAGGCCACTCTTGAGAGAGTTGATTATTTTTGGTATGTCTCTTTTTATTGTTGGTTCCCTTTTATCGCAACATCTAATTAGTCTTTTATTTATTTATTTGGGTGGAGGGTAGCTATATCTATGGGAATTTTGGAGGGCACTAGAGGCAGATTCGATTTTTTTATAGGGGAGGGATATTGAAGGTGAGTAGAGGGACTGTCCATTTATTTTCCTTTACTACTTTATTTACTACTTTTGGCATATCTTATTTGGTATGAATGTCCGATATACAGATAGGTCATTTTGGTTTTTTGTTATTTATTTGACTCTAATTATTGGTAGAAACCATTCCCAAGTATGTTCATGTGATTCCCATACACTAGTTACTAGCCCATGGGGATTGGGAACACCCTTTTAGGCGAGTAGCATACTGGTTTTGGAATCCATCGGATGGACGGTATGAGTCCAGGTTATTCTTATGATATGTTTATGATGTGGATTTGGTTTTTATGGATTCATGGTGTACCTCCTTTGAGTATGATTATTATGTGAATTATTTTTTATGAAAAAAAGAGGATTTTATAGAAAATGATTTTGATTTGAAATGAATCCTTAAGGCTTGGTTATAAAATAAATTTGAAATTTCACAAAATCATTTTGCTTTGGTATTTAAGCCTTTAGGCTTGTTAATAAAATGAAATTTGTTTTCCAGAAAATTTTGGGATTTTTTTATTTTAAGTCAGTTAATTTGGTTTTTTGAAAATTGTTTTAGATTTAAAATGGGTTAATGGTTTAAGTGTAAGGGGTTTTTGAAATCTCTCAGGGTGTGTTTTAAAAAGTGATGTTTTCATTTAATCAAGATGAAATGGTAAATTTTTTGGAATTCCCTTATGGAATTATGATTTAAAATTAAGTATAGTTCTTTAAAATGGTTAGGTGTTTTCAAAAGAATGTGTGTTTTATTCCTTCAGTGATGTGGTGGTTTTTAAATAAATGGTATTTTTAGCATATGAGTTGCCTTTATTACCTAGTGTTTTTGGATTTTTTTCCCCTCATAGGTTGAGACCAATTGATTTGATTTAGAGAACATGACTGGGTTGATTCCATGTTCTGTTGCATATAAAGTATACCTCCTAAAAAATTATTAATAAAGGTTGAGTGTATATCCTTAGGGGTATACCTTCACTTGTTTTTTTTCTCTTTCTTAGAGTCCAAGTGGAGTGGAAATTGTTTTTACCTTCTTTTTTGATGTGGTAGTGTGTTAATTATCGGTCTTCCTTGGGGAAATAGGCTAGGTGAACCTCAGATAATCAATTGGGTTTAATTGATGAGGATTTGTCTGCTTGATCTCTTAAGTGTAATTGTTATCTTGGGATGATGCTTTGTTTGGAGAATTAATTATCAATGGGTTTAGAGCCTAGTATCCTTGAGGTGGCTCTTGTATTGGTTTCCCATTTGTTATTAGTTTTGAATCATAGATCAATGTTTTTGTCTATGGGATTTTGCTTGAGTGATGATTGTTTTGATGTGTCCAGGACTCTTTCTCTTTGTGCCTTATGTGTAATATTTTGGTAATTCTGGACTTTTGTAGAGGTACTTTCTTATATTTTTATTCATTGTTTTGATGTGGGATGATCATGGGTGAGTGATTTGGGTGGAAAGGACTTGTATGACACCAGTTGAGATTATGCATTGACCATTGTCAGATTGTTTCCAGGTGGGTCATTGTAAGAGGATAGCCTGAGTTTGGGGTCCTAATTTTCCATGTTATCTCTCAATTGTTATCTATGTTTAAATCCCATATTGTTTCTTTGGTTGAGGAATGTGTTTGATCATTTCTTTCTTTGGGTGTTTTGAGATGTGATGGTTGTGGATCATCTAGAAACTTGATCTTAGGATCTTTGATGTCTATGGCTAGTGGAATCATGTGGTCTCTTTTGGTTTTTATGAATTATGGATATCTTGGAGATTCTCCCATTTTATGATTGGTCGTTTGATGATTCACCATTTATATCAATTGTAAATGGTGATGAGACCTCTATTTAGTCTCCCTTCGTTTAGAGTCTCATGGTTTAAGGAATTTTTGTAACACCCAAGCTTAAATTATAGTAAGTGAAAAATATATTTTAATAAAACTATAATTAAATTCATATTTTAATATTTCATGGTGCAAAAATTTTAATTTTATAGGATGAATGTCGATTTTAAACTTACTAGTCAAAGTAATCCTAGAATGAGTTTTTGAAATTTTCCCTTCAAAATAAGATTCTATGAATAATTAACCATGTAGTATTTAACTATTAATACTTTTATTTATAATAATGTGTTATAATATATATAATTTATCATGTATTTACTATTAATTTGATATAAATAAAGATAATATCATTTGGAGTTAAAAAGGGATATTTTTCAGGAAAAAAACTGTTTTTAAATGCATAATGTCTTTCCATATTAATTAATTAAAATAATATTTAATAATGAATGATCTAAATTAAATTTATAGATTATATATATAAATATTTTAATTTAAATTCATATAATGATTATTATTATCCATATAGTTAATGTAAGATCATCTAATGCTTGAAAAAATCATTTTTGAAAAACCATTTTTCGACACGTTTTTTGGGTTTATTTTTAAATTAAATTCTATCAATTCTATGAATTGAAGTTGATAAAATGTATTAAATATTTGGAATCATAATTTCCAAATTTTTTATTGAGGATACTTTCATTTTTTCGTAATGAATAGTAAAAACAGAAGAGATTGAAGCATGACTCTGCATTCTCCCAGTTTTCCCTTCTTTCTCACTCTCTCCATGCTCGCAGTCTTCCCAGAATCCTTCTCCTATTAGGGTTTACTCTCCTAATTTCTCCACCCCATCCTTATCTTTCTTTATCGCATGTATTCTCCTTGGGGTTTTCCCCTGGTTCTCTTTCACGACTGGACCGCTCCTGGTTTTCTCTTTGGTTCCAACCCTCTTTTTTGTTTCGATGAAGACATTGTGGTTCTATCCCCAGTCGCCTCAACTATGCTCTAACCTTGTGTTCCACCACTCCTATCTAGGTCAGATCCAGAGTTTTGGATTCTCAGAGGTTTTGGGCTTTAAGCGGTTCAGTGGTCGTGGGTGTTCCTGACATCTTCATTCCTCTCCTTTCGGGTTTTAGCCCCCGGTTTTCCTTTCCTTTTTCTTTTTTCTTTGTTTTGGTTCTGTTCGTACTTTATACCTAGTTTCCTTTAGAGTTTAATCCTAGGTTTCCCCTTGTTCCTTCTTTCTTTAGGGTTTCATCTTCGGTTCCATTTTTCCCTCTTATGTTTTCTTCTTCGATGGTGGTGTTTTGTGTTTCTTTCAGGGTGTTTTTTGGCGAAGGATTTGGGGCTTGTTGTGTTTATGGTGCTGATGGTTTCATTTATTGTAGTGGGTGTTGGTGCCGAGATGTCTTATGGCCGAAGTCTTGATGATGACGGATTACAGTGGGTCTCACCAGCGTTCTGACCTAGCAATGTCCGCTTATTTCTCTACTCTTGCTCCAAGACCTCACCAACCTCTCCAAGGTGGATGTGGGTGGTGGTATTCTCAGTTTCTTGGGATGTGAGTTTGATCATCCAACTCCAAGAGGTTGATGTTGATGGATCATCTATGTTTGATCCAGTCATCAGCTCCTCGACAACGATCAGATGATGATGACGATGGAGTTTTTTTGCCGGCGGTGATTGTTAGAGGTGGTCGATGGCGATAAGCCAATGATTACGTTATGATGGTGATGATTCGATGTGAAGGCGGTGATAGTGACTAGTTGATAAGGTTGGATAGGTGATGATGGAGGTGACGGTGACATGGCATCTCTTATTTTGGGTTTCTCGGGTGGCTTGTTTTTCCGTGATTTGAGTTTTGCAATTTTTGAATTTGAATTTTCAATTTTGAACGTGGATTTTCATAATGTTGTAAGTTGTGTAACACTGTTTTAAGAGGTAGGTGGTTGAATCTTGTATCTAGTGTTTGTAAGGTTCCCACTCACCCAAAAAGTGGTTTATTTTAGAAAATGAAAAAAAGGATTTGGATTAATAGTAAAAACAGTAAAAAAAATTCACTACAGTTAAGGTTAAAATGGGTTTACCGAGGGTTAAACAAAAAAGATAAGGGTTAAAATGACCTAAAAACTTGTTAAAATGCTATTGGTTGGTTTTATTTTGACCTTAAACTTATCACCTTTATAATATGAGGCATTTTGGATCTTTTTTTTCCAAGAAAGTAACTTGACATTATTTTAAAACTTTGAAAAATTACAAGTGTGCCACTCAACTCAATTATAAAAGGACGCATCATACCCTCACTTATTCACACATATTAAGCCATTTATCCCAAAAAAACCTGAAAAAATATCTCCCCAACATCCTTATCTATTTTCTATATCTTCCAGTCTTCCCAAAAGACCAACCATATGGTTCTTAATAAGATATCCAAGAGAGGTTTTTCTAAGCGAAGGTAATCATCTTCACCAAACTCTTTCTTTTTTACTTCTTCTTTTGCCACCTTCTATTATATATTAATAATTACAATATAATAACACCATTATCTACCACATAATTATATGTTATTATATTTATGGAATAATATTTATCCATCTCCTTCTCCATTAAATGGGAAACAAAATCATCGCTCGTGTGTATGATGGACTACCTCCTCGAGAATCGATGTAATTTGTTTTCCATCATCAAATCACATGGATATTATTAATGATGGAAATAATGAATATATATTCTACTTATGACATAATATTTTTTCTGTAAAATTAATATATCATTCAATTTCTTACCCTTTCACCCATTAGGGAAATAATAATGTCGTTTGTACATACGTATAACTATTATCTCCATGAAACGATGTGATTCATTTTTCATGTACAAATTTAAATAATGATTATAAAAATGTATATAATGAATAAATATGATATTTATAACATTAATATAATTCTTTATATTATGAGACTATATCCTATACACAAGAACCAAAACTTTTGTGACAAAACATGCTTGAGAAAACGAAACAATTAACACCTGAAACAATGGTAATAATGAAATATTATTAGATAACGGGTGATAAGATGTTATAATAGGATCATATATGATATTATAAATATGAATATGGTTTTATTAAAAATTAATAATATATTTAAAATTGTTATATAGGAGGTTAAATCATGTTCAACTAAAGAGAAGCGTGATGTAAGAGATTTCGTCTCAATTTCCATTCTATTGGGACATATTTGACATTATGCATTTATTTAATTTTATGTTGTGTATATTAATGATGATTAATATTTAAATTCAATTTTATTCTTTCAATGGGTTACAATTTAAAAGTTACCAAAGAGGTAAATATTTATTTTACAATCTCATTTTTTTTGGGATTTCCTTAATTTTCATTGAAGAAATCTTATAGTCCATCCTTCATAAAATCCATATATTTTCTTATACTATGGATATTTAAAGATTTTCAATATTTTCTTCCAAATTTTACTCTCTTTTTCACTTTAATCAAGCAAAGAAATGTTTAAATGAAAAACTGATTTTATTTCTCTATTAATCAGATATATTTTTCTTCCATGTCTATATTTTTCAAAATTGCTTTAAAAAGTACTTTTTATTACTCAAATGATTTATTAAGTACATTTTAAGTTATCCTTGAAACTTTATAAGTCTTTAAATTAATATTTCTAATGTTTTTCAAAAGGTTCGTTTTCATCTTTCTTTACAAAAAGTCAAAAGGAGTGTTTTTTAAAGTATATGACGTTAACGGACTTCCCCACCATTGTAATCATTTTATGATATTTAGTTTATCATACACATTTTAAATTATTTTAAAAATAAAAATATTTAATTAAATATTATTTTAATAGTTTGCTTCCATTTTATTTATTTATTCAAAGGACATAATTTTATTATAAAACCTATATTTCCAATGAACCGATAGTCATCTCTTATCTCTTATTAATTTTGTGGTTGTTAACTTTCTCTTAAAACATTCACTTTCTTGTGATCATTGAACATTAAAATTATCTTAAATATTCATATTCTTTGTATCATGGATATGATTATTTCTTGAACCATATACCATTTTTACATATAGTGTTTTACTATGAAAGTTATTTTATTGAATGGATAAAATATTGATAAATCTGTATTACTTACTAAATACAGATATTTATTGATATGACATATTTTTTATTAATTAAATTGATCACTAAATACATGAGGAATGCATTGGAAATACAGTTATGGGTGGGTCTCAGTTATAGATAGCCCCTTGATGTATCGACAAGTCTCATGAGACATATCAGTTGGCCAAATTAAATGGGTTTTTAGTGTATACCTACCCATTAATTAAAGTGTCTTAGAGAAAGGTCTTGACGATATAGATGTGGTGATGTCTTAGATCATGACATTTAATATTATGAATTTACTTCATTGAGAGTTCAATTATTATTATCCATGAAATTATTACATTGATATTATCTATGGATTCATTTCAGTTATCTACCTTGTCATTTTTATTACACCTTATTTACTCCTGGTAGCTTCTATTATACATAACCATTATTGAGTATCTTAGATCACCCTTATTTTTTTTCATTTCCCCAAGATATGAAGAAGAATTCTTTGAATGAGTTTGATGATATTGAATGTTTTCTATTACCACATTTTATGTTTTATTTCTAATGTAAAAAATGGAATGATGTATGTATCTGGTTCTTCAAGACTACTAAATTGATCAGTCATTCAGGATTAAATCCCTTGTATCTATGTCAATGTAATAAATCAGACATTGTCTTTGGGTTAATGGAGCTGGGGTTGTTACACTTTTGGTGAATCTTTGTAGGATGGATCGTGTTTAAGGTTTCCATGGTCTTAGGATCCCTTGAGTTATATCCAACCCTTTTCACTTCATGTGAAGAGGTGATGAGACTTCCTCCTTTTATGTTACATTTACCTTGAATAGGGACTTTTGGGTGGCAGAAAGTGGCATGGTTGGGAGAACTGTGAAACCCGCCTATCACTATTTCTTTTATTTTATATGATGTTAATTTAATTTTGGGCTAATTAAAATTTTAGAAGTTTCAGGCTTCGAATTTTTAATTTTTGGAAGTTTTTATACTATTCACGGGTTGTGCATAGTTAAGAGTAATCATGTAGAAACCATGCATGGGGGTCTATTAACGGGATAGTTCCATTCGGCATGGTTAGCGTATGGTTAGTTAAACCATGTGGGTTGCCCGGTGTTTAAAAATGTCATTTTTTTAACTTTTCCCTTAAAAAATTATTTTAGGGAATTTGAGTTATCTCCCTCTCTTCTCCCCCTCTCTACTACCAAGACTCGTGAGTCCCCCCCCCCCCCGAGGAGAACCCTTCACACGTTCCCACTCGTCCCTTATCCTCTCCCCCTCACATCGTGTGACGCCCACAACTAGGAGGGCCCTTGCACACGACCTCCTCCCTCCACCTTTATCATGATGCAGCAAGGCAGACCATGGAGGTCCTCATGTGTAGCCTCCCCCCTCTATTTTGGATTCTATTTCCCTCTATTTTGTATGTGATCTCCCAAGGTAAGGGTTTCTCCTCCTCTACTGTGTTTCTCTCTCGTGATTTATTCATCTCCTTTTTTCACCCTAATTCATTCGAACCCTAGGGATTTCACGTCATTAAATTTTAACTTGATTTTTGAGTTTTTAGGGTTCATCGGGATGTCCTCTTACCTATTCAAGTGTCTGTTATTTAAGACGACATGTTTCATCTTGCCCTTAATTGATTTGAGGTAGGTGTTTATTTAAAAAAAACCCTTATATTACATGTTATTAAATTACTTGTATGTTTAAATAATTTCCTATGAATTTAGAAACATTTTATATGCCCGTAGTAGGATTGAATAATTATTTACATGGTTGTATCACTTGGCATGGGCTTAGGCTGCAAGCTAAGGGCTTGTGAAATTGCCAAAGTGACACCTTTAAAATGATTCAAGTGTTTTAAAAATGTTTCTAGTGGAATTCATGTATCTGGAATGCCTTGTTGGTTTTTGGTTGGATTTCAAATGGCTTGGCATGGAATTAGGTTGCATTCCAAGTGTTCTTTAAATGCTCATATAGCTTTATAAAAAGGGATTTAAATATTTTGAAAACATTTTTAATGTCGGTTCCATTTTTTAAATGTGTGTGTAAAGTTTTAAAAGGCTTGTTTTGTGAAAAAAAGGAGTTGGTCCTCTTAAAAAATTATTTTGAGACTGTGGGTCTCATGGTGATTTGAAATGGCCTTTAAACGGGGTTTTAAGGTTTTGTAAAAAGGGTTTTGAGAACCATTTAGCTTCTTTTATAAGTGGTTTGTTTATTTAAGAAAGTGATTTTTAATGGAAAGAATTGGATTTCCAACTTGTCTTTCAAAGTGTGGTTTTGTAAATTTGGTTTTCAAAGGATGTTTGAAATGTGTTTTTCAAACGATATGAAAATGGCTTGGCCCCCTGAGATATTTTGTGAAAGCCTAGTTGACACTTTATGTAAATGGTTTTATAAATGTGTGAGACCCTCTTTGTGCCCTGTGTATTTATCTTTTCTTGTTGCGGCTTGTGACCCCTTGGGGGATACTTTATATTGACATGCATGTTTAGATACTTATGTTGAATGTATGTTTGGGGTTGTTGCATATAAGGGAAAGGGAGGTGAGGAATGAGTTATTTTCAAATGCTTCAGATTTGATATATGTGATTATTGATTGCTCTCCTCTTTTGACTTGTTATGGGAGCCCTAAGAATATAGTAGATGACTAGTGTGAGGGAAAACCCTAATGGAGACAATGGGTTGACTAGAGAGCGTTGTTTGGATATTTTGATATGGTTAGATCAGAAGGAGTAACAGGAATTTATGCTAGCAATATTCTTTGATCTCATGGACAAAGGCATTCTGGGGACGTTTATTTCCGGGTAGTTCGATGGGACTTCCAGGGATATGGATTGGTTCATTAGTGTCGGTTTGGGTTCCTTGTCACCAATTTAGGTATTTTATTACTAGATCCTAGGGATGATTCCCATGATGCTAGGTCCTTTTAGGACACTTTAGGGATTTTTTGTTGTGATTCATTCATATTCCCCTAGTTTGATTGATTATATTGGAACCATTTCTTGATTGCATTCATGGATTATGTTTCCATGGTGTTTGGGTGCCTTCGTGTGGTTTATGCATCACCTTGTGCGCATTTTGGTTTACTTTCAAATGGGTTATTTTTAGAAGGTTTGGAAGTGTGGTTTATAAACGAAAATGGTTTAGTTTTTCTTGAAAGGGTTTTAAGAAATGGTTTTCCTTAAAACGGTATGTGAAAAAGGAGTTTTCATGAGATGTTTGGAAAGAGGAGAAAACGGTGTTTTGGTTTGTTTTTTATGGTTTAAAGGCCCTTTTCCCTTGATTTTAAAAGTTTAATTTAAATTGTTTAATCATATTTGATTTTATTTTATAAAAAGGATGGTTGTTTGAAAAGGTACATGTGTTATATTGATTAGCTTTGTTTTATAATGCATGTGAAAACCTACTTTATACCTTATGTTCAAACTAGCATTTATAAACTATTTTACTAAGGGATTTCCATAGATTTGGCGGGTTGTGGTGGCCTACTGAGTGCTTTTGCGCTCATGCTTATATTATCTCAGTTGTAGGTTCCTAGTTTGGTTTTGGGCTACTCTTGAGAGCGTTGATTGTTTGAGGCATGTCTGTTTTTATTGTCGGTTCCCTTTTATCACATCGACCAATTAAGCTTTTATTAGTTTCTATAAGCGAAGGGTAGCTATATTTGTGGGAAGCTGGGAGGGAACCAGAGGTGGCCTCAATTTTCTTTACAGGGGAGGGGGACTGGGGATGAGCGGAGATATTGTTTGTTTACATTCCTTTGCTTCTTTATTTATTGCTTTCAACATATCTGATTTAGCATGGATGTCCGATATACTGATGAGTTATGCCGTTTTTTATTAGTTTTATGGTATTGCTTTGACTCTAATTATTGGGTGAAATTGTTCCCAAGTGTGTTCTTGTGATGCTCGAACACTGGTTGTCAGCCCGTGGGAAACGGGAACGCTCATCATACCAGTGGTGAGTCGGTTCGAGCGTCCATCAAATAGATGACCCAAGTTCATTTGTTATAGAGTAAAAGCATTCATTTTGTTTTGATGCTTTAGGACAATGATCCATACATCATTTGTGATGTGTATGAATCAGTCGCATCTCAATTTGATATACGGTGTAACCGGTATGACTCAAAATGTGTGTTTTCGGTTCAAAAATGTCATTTTAGTTAAAAACGTGTCACTCACTGAAAATCGAGCAAACACACTTGGATTGTCCTGATACTTTAGGAAAATGATCTATAAGTCATGTGTGACATGTAGGAATCAATCACATGTCAATTTGACGCACGATTCGACTAATGTGACTCAAAGTGAATGTTTTAAGTTTAAAAATAACATTTTAGTTTAAAACATGTATTATTCACTAAAAACCTAACAAACATACTCAAATTGTCTCGATATTTTGGGACAACAATTCATAAATCATTTGTGATGTGTAGGAATCGACCACACATCAATTTGACACCTGATGTGACCAGTGTGTCTCAAAATGCATGTTTTTATTTAAAATTAACATTTTAATTCAAAACACACATTACATATTTAAAACCACTCAAATGCATCCAGACTGTCTTGATATTTTAGGGCAATGATCCATAAATCATTTATGATGTGTATGAATCAACCGCACATTAATCTGCCACACAGTGTGTCTGACATGGCTCAAAATGTATGTTTTTAGTTTAAAAGTGACATTTTATTAATGTATTGTTTCATATTTAAATTTGATTTGTTTCTTTTTAGTATTACTAAAATAAGAATTGTTTTTTATATAGGTACACTCTTGCTCAAATTGTGGTGGTTTTTTCGGCAACTGGTAGTATGATCAGACTTTTTTGAGAGAGGGTTGGGGTCTAAAGACAACATAATATTAATGTTTTTGAATTTATTGATATTTGTGATAAATTGTACATACCAATGTAATTGTAAATACTAATGTTTGAAATGTTTGTAATCATTGTATAATATTTTTTGTTGATGTATTGCAATGTAAATTGAATTGAGATTAAATTTTTTATTTGTTATGGCAGCGTGCTATAATTTCAACAGCACCCTACTATAGGATGACTTTTATCGGCGTTAGAGATAACGCTGAAAAAAATTCACTTGATTATCGCTAAAAACACGCTAATGATGTATATCCTTTACGAGCATTACAAAAAGCACTGATAAAAGGACTCTCTTTATCGGTGATGAACTGCCACCGATAAAGGATCCCCATTAGCGCTGATAAAAGTCGTCGGTTTATAAAATCGTTTACAACATCATTTTTTTTAACACTGATGAAATCTATTTCCAGCGCTGTTAAAGTCTGTATTTGTAGTATTGTATTAACCTTTCTTATAAAATGAGGGTAATGATATCTTCACACATTTCCATCAACATCCCATCAGCTCTCACATTAAAATATTATAAAATTTCATTGATTTCAACCTTCATATAATGTTAATCTATATATTTTTTATAAAGTTTCAACGCATGTGATGATAATAAGGTGTCAAAGTACCATCGCCCTTAAATATGGTTCTACTCCATGTTTAAAGTACCAAATTCTGCAAAGATCACCTTATTAACTAAAAGGTCTATACTCTTGTTAAACATGACTGAATTACCGGTATTTCAATAGCAATTTGGACATTATATTTTTAATGTTTCTTATAACCATCTTTTTAAAATTTGGGTACAACCGTGAAACCGGCGTACACACAATAAAGAAAATTACATGAAAATCGCAAATATAGAGACTTGACGCGCGACCTGCCTCCACCCCAATCTTTTGTTTCACATGGATGTTGCGTACCTGGTGTATCTCTTCTTGATGGCTCGAGTTAAGAAGACACACGCACCTCTTTGTCTTTCTGGTCGATGCTACGGAATATATAACGAGGTCGCCATTCACGTTTAACGGCAGTCGGTCTTTCGTAACCGCAACGCCACGCGGTGAAGTGCGTCTGTTGTCGTCTACTGTCCCTCTCGCTGGACTTGAAACAGCTTTTGATTCTTGGCTCCTGAATCACGAAGCCTGATCAAACGCGACATTAGTTGCCGAATTACAACTTCATAACCCTCTCAATTTTGCTGATTCCGCTCCCTTCTTGTCCATCACCTTGTCGTGTGCACGTCTCTTCACGCGCACGGCAATCTTTGGCCATCCTTTGATTATATTTCTTGCCATTGTCCACCCAGCCCCTTTTGTTGCACTGTTTGTTGCTGATACTTGGTTACAAGGGATGTTGTTTGCTTTCTTGACCGGGTTTCTTTCTGGAGCGGTGGCGTTAGTTGTCGCTGAAACTCTCGGGTTCATTTTTTTCATGAGTCGTCTAAAACGCAGAGCAGAAGCAGTGGCCGCATCGACACAGTTATCGCAATCTGACAGTGGCCTTGATTCCCTACAATCCCTCGAATTTGCTCTTAACAAGAAGGTCGGTATATTTATTTTATTTTATTCTATTTGAATCTCATTTAGGTATTCAGTTTACATTGAAAATTATCGGAGATTTAGACCCGCACGACTAAACGCATTAATTCGTAGAACAAAAGATAATGTGTGCTTGTCGGGCGTGGAATAACATTTATTTGACATGGTTCTTATTTTGTGTCCTCCCTTGACGCAGGGGGTAGTCGGGCATCCTTTTTTTTGTTGATGCAACATACGTTGAAAATTTTCTTGCTTCTGGTTGCGCATTTACTTAAATTGTTTTTTTTAATCCGGGAAACACAATCATATTGCCCATTAGCGCTGTTTCTCGTGGTTCATTTTCTCAGGGAACTGTCTGGATTTTGGAAGCAGATAAATTACCAAAGGAGCAGAAGAGAAAAAATGAGGTATTGGAAGTCTCCCCTGTGCGAAAAAATGCAAGGATTAAGGACCAGTCACTTATTTTGACCGAATCAGATGGCTCTCATATGAAAATCTCATTGAAGGGTTGCGTTGTTTCTGCTGTTTCAGCTACGGACATATCCTCAAAAAAATGGTTGCGGTTATTATTCATTGCATGTTTTTGTCTATTTTTCCTGTGATTTATTTTGAACTGCCTTTATGTTCTGTTTGTCAAGTTTTCACCTTAAAATCAATTAGATAAGGCTCATTAAGTGCTGGAACGTGTGAAATTTTTAATGCCTTCCATCCTGTGCAGCACCGACTTTGATTTTGCATTTGTGCCACACAAAAACCCAATTGAGTAATATTTGATCGATGCATAGCATAAGCCTGTCCTTGGTTAAACAAATTTGAACTTTTCTGTCATGCTAAAAAGGAACATGACTGTAATTAGAATCTTTTAGCGTGTTGCCTTATCTGTAATGGATAAAACAGGATTAGAATATGGAAAACTGTAATATATATTGAAAAAGGAAAATGTTTTTCAGCTATTTTAATATCTTTGAAAGCCTAGGTTTCTAGGGTATTTGGTTTAATTATCTTGGAAACGAGTGTTATTATGCCCATGCATAGATCACCTGTGATAACTCTAATTCTAATTTCTTAGTACATTGAAGAAAACAAACTATAACTTTTTTTTAACATGTTATAGGTAATTTCAAATGTGTACATGTATTAGATGCATTTTGAACAAATTTCTTATCCACTGGTTTACATTTTGAATGTTGGAAATTGATATGGATATAAAGGATAAAATGATAACTGTAAAAATAAATAATTATAATTAAAAAAAAAATTGAACTTGACATGTGGTTTGAATTGATGTTGATTTTAAGCACCATTTGAGGGATGTATCAGTGTATCATTGTTATTTCATATTTGTTAGCTGAACTCAACTTATTAGAAAAGAATGATTCTAGCATTATAAATTCATCTAAGAAGCTCACTTCTTCCTCTTGCCTTGGCATCAAATCGTTGAGTTTGTGTATCCCTACTGATTCATGCGATCTGGTTGTTGATGATGAAAGCTCATTTAATTTACCCTTACTTGGAATGTGTTAGGTTTTTCTTTCTTTTCTTTTCATTTTTTTCCTGTCTTTGGAGGGTTTGGATAACTTCTGAATGGTAGGACTGTTTGGTAAATCTTATGGTGAAATCCTATCGTGGCTGTGTTTTCTTTGGCTATGTCCTACATTGCCTGTCACATCTTAAACATGTTATCCTAATTTCATTCTGTCCTTTCCAGCATGATTTTTTTGTACCACTCTTAATTATATATGAGACATGCTGCTTATTTTTGTTCATTGTGTTTATGGTTATTGCAGGGCTAAAAGATATCCTGTTAAAGTTGAAAATAGAACTTCAGTACTTTATAACGGCAGAAAAATGTTCTACATTTATCTTGAAACATGTTGGGAAAAAGAGTCATGGTGCAAAGCCCTTCGGCTTGCTTCCTTTGACAATGAAAAAATTGAATGGTTTGTCAAGCAGAATGAAGATTTCCACAGTTACTTGACATCCTTAAATGCCGGATGCCCGTTTTTTTTCAAACCGTCCTTGGGATTCCTTGCCGAACCTGTGGACAGGATTAACAAAGCTGATGGTTCTTCATCAAAGGTTCGCCACTTTTGGAGAAAACTTTCCAAGAAGGCCTCAAAGGCTGGTTCAGAAAATAAATTAACATTGAATCCTTTGCCAAAGGCTCTTTCACTTCGAGATTCTGCTTCAAATGCTGGGTCATCAAAGGCTGTTCTTAAAGAGAAAGTCTCCATGGATGATACTGTGATTTCTCCATCATCATCATCATCAACCCTTTTCCATGCTGGAAGCCTGAGTAATTCTTCTTTTGTGTCTGATCCAGAAGCTGATGACAAATATTGTATTGATGAAGGAACACTCTGCTGGAATTTGCTTATTTCAAGGCTGTTTTTTGATGCCCGGAGTAGCATGGAAATAAATAATTTTTTGCAAGCTCGAATTCAGGTCTGTGTTTAATGCTGTAAGAAATGAGATTTGTCTGCATGTTGGTGTTTGTTTATGCATATGTGGTTTCAGATATTTTTATGAGTGTTTGTGACTCAAGGTTGTCATAATTGAGATCCTACCCTAGTGATATGTAGAGAAGAGTTTGAAGAGAATGTGTTATCACATGCAGGGGAAACAACGGTTTGAAACAAGAAAAATGTGGATAATTAACAAGTGGTACCCAATGAGTGGTAATCGGCAAGTGGTATTCACAAGTGGTATCATCTATTTTGCAGGATACCCAAATGATGCTTATGTAAGAACTCACGGGGAGAGTTCAATGGAAGTTGAAGAAAAAAATGTGATGGTGGAGTCTACCTTAAAAGTATGGATGTTCATGAAAGTTTTGATTTCAAAATTATCACTCGTTTCCTACATTGAGCATGGCTCTTGTAGGCTTAGAGTTGATGATGGAGAATATCATTGCTTATATGAAATTGGTGTTGGATTTGAGCTTCAATTGATATATTTTGGTGTTAGCACAAAATAACGGAGAATATCCTTTGGATGGGAGAAAATCCTTTGAATTTTGTGTCAAAGGGATAGAATAACTGACACATCAAAGGGAGAGAAGAAGTGACATGCAAAAAGGGGGAGAAGAAGTGACATGTCAGAAGAGAGAAGTGGCAAGTCAGAAGAGAAGATGTGACAGAGATAAATCCACATTGATGAAAGATAGATTTATGACAGTGTCGACAACAAGGGAGAAAAGAAGTAGCATGCAAAAAGTGGGAGGATTGGAATCATTGGGAAAAGAGCGTTCTGGGATTGTCTCCAGAACTTGTAGCCTACTCAAAGTGGGAGGTCAGCCTCACCTTTAGTTTCCTGAACTGTGATCTTTTACACACTCCATCCACCTTGGGAAGTGGCTTGATCTAGTGAAGGACGATTTCTCTCTATTTTTTGGAGCGCTCTTGGGGAAGATATGCTCTCTAGGGCTTGAGGGGATTCTCTAAACAACATTTTTCATAACATAAAAAAAACGAAATAGATTATTGAGAAGATAATATAAGTGGGTTTATATATTGCCTGGCTTAAAATAAAATAATAGCACAAATTCCATTCATTATATATTTAATCCCTACGGAACCCCATGTAAAATAATAATATTAATAGTATTATTTCTCAACATTTTCTTAACATGTGAATTATATTAAGTGTTATTTAATTATATACTATTCAATATATATTATTTCTCATTGGACCTAAAAACTCAGTCTTCCATTCCTCCATATTTATCGTGCCTTGAATAATGAATATTTAATTATTAACTAAATATCACTTCATTATTGGATGATAAATAAATAAATATTATATTCACTAAATTGCATAGAAACATTTATTAAATATTCCACTCAAATTATATTCTATGGAATAACTGGTGAAAGAATATATGTGATCAAGCATACATGAATGATTATTAAACCACGCTTGAGAATATTATGTATTCAACTTGATAAATAATAAATAATAATATATTATTTAACTGAGTTTTCGGATACACTTAGTGTGACCCTATAGGTCTCTTTCTCGGTGACATTAGGTGAAGCTGCCTAATATCCATGGTTAACATCTAGAAACACGCAAAGACACCCATAGAGAAATGAGTTTATGCCGCAGCAAAATGATACCTCATACGGACACTTACTGTGTAATATAACCCCTTAATAATAATATCTCTAATTGATCAGGTTGCATGTCGGTGCCATTAACCTTTGTGATCAATGTTTCTTTCATTGACTACCTGGAAATTGAACATACCTATAGAAAACCATGAACATGGATTTATTTATGCTATATCATTTCCATCAACGATTCTGATATATCTACTTCATTTAAATAATATAAGGACCGAAACCGTTCTCACATTATTCATTAACGATGTATTACTTGTGATTCACTCAACGTATCCTACCTCGCCGTGAACATATGTCGTCATGGTTTTCATAAGCACATCAATATACACAACTTATAATATTAATTAATAATATTATTAAAGTATAAGGATCAATACACACATCGGTAGATAGGAATATCTAATGACACATATGAATGTGGATTTCCAGTCGGCGGGTCTCGTTCTAATAATATCCTACACTGGATATTACCTAGGGTGTAAACCATTAGAAGGTGCCTCAATGTCCTATGAGCTTTCACCCCTAATCTCCTATATAATTTTTGTCCCTCAAATGATATCATTTGGATATAGAACATATATTTAAGAATGGTTTCGTAGCAATTTCGAGTTCTCATCATAGCGGGGATCTACTATGACCTTTTAGCGAGTTATCCACACTTAGGACATTATCATATACAATGTTATGTAGAAGAACAATAATGATGTGATAATGAATTTATTTTGATTAAAAAATATGAATATATGTTATTTTAAAGTACATGAAATTTTGTTGTTGGACACGAACTCCAACAGACTCCAACTTGCACTAAAGACAACTGCAAATATCCATTAGTCCACTAGTTCGCACAAAATACTCATGCTTTTACTGAGATATTCTTTTAGTCCAGGGGTCCTCCACGTTCTCTTCAGTTGGTACTCTACTTACTCCAATTTCACTACTCTGATGAAAATCTCTCAAGAGGTGATACTTTCGAAGTTTATGCTTTGTCTGTTGGTGTGACGATGACCCTTATTAAAGAGCCACCCCTATAGTAATATCACAATACAATGTGATAGGATCATTTTCTGCTAGGTAGTCATGCTTCTAGAAAACAGTTCTTCCAAAAGGATTCCTTGGATTTATCAGAAGCCGCTATATATTAGGAATCTGATGTAAAATTAGAATAAACATGCTTATTTGTACTCTTGCAACTCACAACTCCTCTATTAAGATTGAAAACATATACTGACTGTGAATTCAGATAATTTTGATTTGTCTAAAAACTAGCTTCAATATAACCCATGATGACCATCTCCTTATCTTCTCCATACACTAGGAACATATCCTTAGTTCTTCTCAGATACTTAATGATAGCCTTAACAGCAGTCTAATACTATTTTCTAGTATCTTCTTGATATCTGCCTACCATGCTTAGCGTATAGCCCACATCAAGTCTTGTACATAACATGTCATACATGATTGATCCAATTGCTACCGAGTATGGGATCTTACTCATTCTCTCATTCTTCTGTTGTGTTTGAGAACACATTTTCATTGAAAGATATAAACCATGTGACACTCGAACCAATCCACTCTTGGATTATTCCACACTAACTCTATTTAGTATCTGGTCAATATATATACTTTAACATAGTCTAATTAGCCTTTTGGATCTATCACAAATGATCTTCATCCTTAGAATATAGGCTATTTCACCTATCTCCTTAATGGAGAAACACTTGTTTTTCCAATCCTTAACAAACTACAATACTAATATAGGCTATTTCACCTATCTCCTTAATGGAGAAACACTTGTTTTTCCAATCCTTAACAAACTACAATACTGATATTTCGTTTCCTATATGTACTATGACATCAACGTATATTACTAGGATAACGACTAAATTTCTACTAAACTACTTTTAAACACATAGTTAAAAATTCATTCTTAATGAAACCAAATTATTTTATGGCTTCATCCAATTGAATGTTCTATGACCTGGATGTTTGCTTCAATCCATTAATGGATCGCTGCAACATCCAAATCTTTTTGGCATCACCTGGAGTCACAAACCCTTCAGGTATTGTCATGTAGACATCTTCATGAAGTTTCCCATTATGGATTTAAACATGGAAACTAGTGAAAATGATTTATCATAGTCAATCCCTTGACACTATTTAAACCCTATCACCACGAGCCTTTCTTTATAGGTATTTACATTACTTTCCATTTCCATTTTTCTCTTGCATTTTCACCCAATCAACAAGGGAGAAGTAGTGGCATGCCAGAAGAGAAGGTGTGACAACCATAAATCCATAGGATGAAAGATAGATTTATGGTAGTGATGCAACAAAATCCTAAGGGGGTGATTGTTATAACCAAGGACTGTACGTGGTGTGTTGGATTTGTTGCCAACCAATTCCAACCGTTTCAAGCAAGAGATATCTCATGAAGAATATTACATAACACATGATGATGCGAAGTGAAGTTTGGGAGTGACCAAGGGATTTTGGAGATGCATTTTGGAGCCAAAACAACAAGGTGCAGGGTCCCCATGTCAATATGACACACCCATGTCATAGTAGGAGAGGGAAAAGAAGTCCAAAAAATGATACATCCCCGTGTCAAAACGGTATGCCCCGTGCCAAAATGACACCCCCTCGTGCCAAAACGACACCCCCTCATGCCAAAACGATACACCCCCTGAGCAAAGGTATCGATAGCGGGCACCGTAGCCAGGGGAGTTAAGGTTTCTGTATTGTGTGAGGGTTCTCTGTAATTTTCTTCCGAACATAGTGAAATTGATTCAGCCTCTTCGTGGATTTAGGGATTCTCACCAAACCAAAAAAATCCTTGTGTGTGCTTTCTTTTTCTTTCATCTGCTCTTATTTGTTGGAATCATTTGTCGTTGGTGCTCCTTGCGTTTCTGTAACAAGTGAGACCAATTTCAATTATATGCAAGAAGTCGAATATGTATTTAATACTCATAATTTTGATTGAAGGAGTTGTTTCTTCATGAAAGAGGAAGTGTCACTAAGTTACTATGACAACATTTGTGGTCGTTGACCAAGGTGAAGAAAGAGAGAAGTCTATTATCATGGGAGGGTTCAACATCATTGGAGAGCCATTGATGAGATTTATGTGTTGACCAAATTTGATGACATGCATGACATGAAGGTCAAAGAGAGGTAAGGGAGAATTATAGAGATATTATTGCTCTATAAAAGAAGTTGTTGCTGGCAAAAAGTAAGTGGTATGAAGAGTTTGAATATTCTCTTAACAGAGCAAGTAAAGGCAATTCTCCAAACAGAGTAAGAGTGGCGAAGTTATCCTACTGAGAAAGCATTGAAGATAGTGGACTTGCACATCGATGCAAAGTGTGAATGTTCTACCAGCGTGATAGTGTCGAAGACGGTGGACTTGCATGTTGATGCAAAGGAGGTTAGCCAATCTCAACGACTAACGGGGAAGACCAGGTCTACACCAATGCAAGGGTGGTGTAATCCTTCCATTGTTGAGAGAGTTTTATGTAGAGGCCTGCAAGCTTATAGCACAAGTCTATAAACTATGATTCCCTTGGAGCAAGCAGGGCACAAAGAGTTTGAAGAGGGAGTGACCCTTGGGAGGTGCGCCATCTCTAAGCTTTGTAAAGACAACGCCTCTTGGCAAGGAGCGCCCTTACGTGTAGAATTCTAATTTATTACAAACGGCCGGGGAAAGAGAACTACAAAGCTATAAAGAAACACACAAACACACACATGAAGGAAGCCGGGGAGACTCGAATCCGAGACCTTCCCGACACCCCGTAGGACCCTTTGCGATTAGGCTAGGCCCCGGGGGCTTACGTGTAGAATTCTAAGAGAGTACACATTGACTCGTTTTCACAAGTATATCACGACAATGCTCTCCGTTGAGCAATTTAGAGCTTCTAAGTTAGAGGCCGTAGAAGTGTGCGACACGAGTGAGTGAGAGAAATAAGAGAGGAAGACACTGGAAAAGGAGAATACACCCAAAGAAGAGTGGATTCAGCATACCTAATTACAAGATAGCGTGTTTAGTGATTTGTATATGGCAACAGTGAGTTGCCCATGTGCCTTGGATTAACTTCCACATTGGAGGTGAACCAAGTAAATACCCGTGTCTTTGCATGATTTATTATTCCGCACTCGTCGTTGAGATATTGAGTGTGTAAGTGTGTCCTCGTAACAAATCCCAAGAGGTAACAAAATTAAAATAACTCTTACCCTGATTCACTTCCCTTTTAGGGTTGTTTCCCTATGGACCCAACAAGACAAAATCTCTTTCCTTCTCCATTTGTCGATCAACAACCATCAATCAACCTTGTCCAATCCAACATACCTATTGCAACCAATGGACCTTTTATTGATGCATTTGTTCATGCTGAAAAAGCCACTGCACCTACACCCACTGCACCTTTACCCCAAACTACTCCACTTTCACAACCTACCAAAGCCACTCGTACTCAGGTTAATGCAACCTCAACCCCGTCATCCTAAACCCGTGCTCCACAAATTATTTCCTCTGCTAGACACCCCTTTTATACCTCTATACCCCTGACACCTATATCCCTATACTTTGTAAAGGCACTGCGCCTCAGTGAGAAGTGTCCTTACCTAAAGCCTGATCAAGAGAGAGTGTTTAGTGATTTGTACGTGACAATAGTGAGTTGTCTATGTGCCTCGGATTAATGTACACATTGGAGGTGAACCAAGTAAATACTTGCGTCTTTGCGTGATTTATTATTCTGCACTTGTTGGTGAGATATTGAGGGAAAAGTGTCCTCTTAACTGAGAGACAAAATCCAAAGAGGGAACAAAACTGAAAATACTCATACCCTAATTCACCCCCTCGGGGTTGTTCCCCTGTGGACCCAACAAGACAATCTCCTTCCAAAGTAGTGGACATTGAAGAAGCCCTTTCTCCATTTGTCTTTTAGCATTTTTTAGGGTTCTTAAGGGTTTTAAGTGTTTTTATGTCTTTTAGGTTTTCTTAAGTTGTTCCACGTAGTGTCTTTAAGCATGTCATGTAATTGTGTCAACCAATGTAATCACCCGAGGGATTGAATCACCCTTGTATAGAGGCTCAATGTCCGATCAACAACCATCAATCTACCCTTACCAATCCAACCTGCCCATTGAAACCAACGGACCTTCTGTTGATGAATCTCTTCATGTAGAAAAAACCACCGACCCTACACCTACCACACGTTTACCCCAAACTAGATGAGGGCTCACTTCTACGCCACTTATCAAAACTAGATTCAGCCAACCGTTGACAAAATCCAAGCACTTGTCTGAACCCCTCCACCCTCCAACTTTTCTCTTATCGATGTTCTTAATCATCTAGAAGCTACATGCATTCTTCTCTCCCTGAGAAGACGCCATCCTCTGCCCAACGTACCTATACTGATGATTCTCCCTCATTGAATTTCTATTTAACAAAAACTATCCAAAACTTGATCCAAAAGCAATAAGGGGAGATCAAGTCTCTCAAAGGGGATCAGGATGCCCAGAAGAACATTCAAATCTCTCAGCTAGAAGAGTTTATGAAAGTTTTCAAAAACATTTGAATCTTACTGGTTTACACCTCGTATATACTTGCTGCAAATATTCTTTAAGTTGTTCTGTTTATTTTTGATAACCGTTAAGGGGGAGAAATAGTTTAATGATAAAATTAACAAAGGGGGAAAATAATGATCTATTGTTTGATCACTCACCTACCACTTAATGGGAAGCAATGAACTTTAAACTCCCAACTTTATATTGCTTTATCTTTTTACTCATATCGATTTATGTTTTATAATATTGTCACATGTTACTCAAATATTTTTATGTTTAACTTACTGTGTCTTGTGATCATAAAAAATGAATGATTCTTGGGCTGTTCTCCAGATAATATCCTCTGCAACTCCTTGTTTTGATAATCACAGCACATATTTTCTTTTACCAATACATTTTATTAAATATTTTAAAAAATATTTCCAAGTATGGCAACACCTATCTAAACTTCAAAGACACGTTCCTAGTGAACTTTATAAATACACTGGATCAATGAAAGATTGAAACTTCGAATGATCAACTACGGAATTCTACATCAGAACTTCATGTTTGACTCTCTGGATCATGTTTCATACGGAGTCCGGAACGATCTACTTTTGGAACCCCGGATCATGCTTTGAGATTACCTACTGAAGCTGACATGATTGCTACGTCATCACAACTGCCACGTTATTAAGTTCCAATAACTACATTTGCAAAAAGTAAAGTCAAAGTCTTTTCCAACACATTGAAGACACCTCCCAAAGTTCAGTCAAAGTGAGGACTTTAGATTCATGATTCCTCAGAGCTTTCGGTAACTGACTTCCAACATTCATATTCGAACGCCCATATAAAGAACCTCGAGAAGCTCATCCAAGATACCTCAAATTCTATCAACCTACCAAGCATCCTTCGAAGCATTCTTGAGAGCTTCTTGGAAGAACAAAGATAATTCCTTTTTCTGTAATTCATTTTTGTACTTTTGCTGTTCATCTTTTCAATCATGTTCTACTTTCGATTTTGTACTTCATTTCAAAAGGGCAAAATCCTCCTCCACCCTTTGTAAGGGATAAGTGTGTACTGCTTTCTCAGTACTATTGTATAGAGCGCACATTGCCTGCACTCAGTGCAGGGGACTTATGGAATCCAGGGATAAGATTCAGACTTCCCGTTCAAGGGGAAGAGAGAAGAAGTTTTAGGGTCAGAATTTGCTGTACCTTAGTTTCCCTTTAGTGAAATTTATCTGGAACCTTTTTATCACTTTTCATGTTGTCCATCTGTTTTCCATCTACGTTTATTGCTTCTTCTCTTTATTTACTTTAGTTTCCGCTGTGCAAAATCAACTTCTGGTGTTTCACACTGAAATAATCACTGTCCGTTCTCAGAGGTGACATTTCTTAAAATCTTCAATTCATCCACTTTCCTTAAGTCCAGCCCCCGGGACCAAAGTGTTATAAACAGTTAACAGTAAGTGCCAACGTACAAACACTAAGACACTATCCAGTTATCATTGAGTATGGGTGGGAAATACTACCAGTGCTTGGTTACATTAACGAAACTATTCTGCACATAACAGTCCATTTGAGTAATATTATTGATTTAGAGATGTTTCTTTTGTACCCTATGTTTTCTTACAGAGAGCACTGTCCGATATGAGGGTCCCCACTTACATAGGTGACGTAATTTGTACGGGCATACATACTGGGAATATTCCGCCTTATATTCATAACATGAGGGTTCTTCCCATGGACATGAATGAGGTATGGGCTATTGAAACTGACATAGAATATTCTGGCGGGGCATCATTAGACATTGAAACAAGACTTGAAGTCCGAGAGCTAGATTCCCAGAAAAGAGTGATGAATACAGGTTCTACTGGAGATGTTAGGACAGATTTTCTTGAAGAAATTGAGAATATTGAGGAAGAACTAAAGCGCTCACAAGTTTCATCTGATACAGTAGAGCTAAAAGAGCAAAATAATCATATAGAAGGTAATCTTATAAAGCTGTTTTATGCTTTTGAAATGATCCCTCCCATCGCTGAAGTAAAACGTCTAAATATTGAATTTGTTTTACAGGTAAGAGCACATCCACACCAGTTCATACACCGCGTTGGAGATCTGTTATTGATTCCGTTGCCAAACAGGTCTCACAGGTTTGTTTATCCGTCTCAGTATGTTAAATATCTTTAATGGATAAAGCATGAGTTTAAAACCAGTTGTCTGTATTCTTGTAGACGCGTCTTTCTTTTACAATCAAGGCAGCATCACTGAAAGGGACTCTGCGTTTACATATAAAACCCCCTCCATCTGACCAGTTATGGTTTGGCTTCACATCCATGCCGGACATAGATCTTCATTTGGAGTCTTGTGTTGGGGACTGCAAGATTAGCAGTGGGCAGATTCCCATGCTGTTGGTCAGTAGATTCAAGGCTGCGATACAGGACAGCATTGTACTCCCCAACTGTGAATATGTTTGCATACCTTGGATGCTGGGAGACAGGGATGACTGGGTACCTCGGAGCGTTGCTCCGTTCATGCGGCCTAGCGAATCATCCGCTACTCATCCTGCCACAACGAAATCTAAAATCCGTGTTCCTAGTGAAATGAATTCTGATGAACCTAAAGCTAAGTGCGAGGAAAGAAGCGCTGATGAACCCGAGCCTTTGAGTGCATCATCATCTTCGCAAGAACTGAGAAACCCTTTGATTGAGGCGGATGATTCACGGGAATCTCGTTATCAGGATTCTAAAGAAGATGATGCCAAGCCTGGGAGAATGGGAAGGAAGGCGAGGATGCTTGACTTGGGGAAGAGGATGGGAGAGAAACTAGAAGAGAAGAAGCGGCACATTGAAGAGAGAGGGAGGAACATTGTTGAGAAGATGCGGGGACCTGGGAGCGGCCATTTGTAACAAGTTGGATTGATCGATTCACGAATCCGCCGAACCAGTTGTACGTTCACTTTTCTGGCTAACAAATTCAGCATCGTTTTACTGAATTAATATAGATTTTTTTATTTTTGCTAACGAACTTATTTCATCATGCTGAAAACCAAGCACATTGTGATTGGATTGATAGTCATGAATGTATTTTATTGAGATGGTTTGAATATGTTATAATAAGATCCAAGGATACATCGGTAAATATGGTAAACTTCATGACTGATTCATTTACCGATGATACTAATTTGTTGAATGAACCCCAAGCCAAACTTCTTTATCAAGAATTTTATAAATTAAATAAAACTAATGGAGAGGAAACTGTTATTAAGAAAGAATTATAATTTAAAGAACTTCGAATAAGAAATAAAGAGAGGCAATTTTTTACCTCGATTGAGTGTAACTTGTTTGTAAATCCTTACACAATCAACACTTGGAATTTCTCTAAAACATGTCAAATTAAAAAATAAAAATGAGTGATTTATAAATGTGTGGGGCAAGTATTTATAGTTGAAACATGGATGAATGACTTTTGGATACAAACCTTGGAAAATTAGATTTTTAAAATTTGCATTAAAAAATCATAAATAGATTTTAGTCCATGGAAAATAGATTTTAGACCTTGACAAATGAAATTTATAATTTGGAAATAGATTTGGCTTTGAAATAATTTACTTCAAAAATTTCAGAACATGAAAAAAGTTTTAAAATAACATAAGGTATTAAGGTTTCATACTCATATAATACCACCATACTTGTTCTTTGCATAGATCTGAAGTATTTACACATACAACCTCCAAGTGAGGTGGGTAAGGGTGATTGTTTCATGCACCGACTCAAATAATATGAACTTTGTAGCGATCTCCATTAGTTTAACTTTTTCACATATGTGATTTCATTCAAGTCATACTTATTAAAATTCAATTTGGAGTTGATGCAAGAAAAACCAGAGATGTTGCATCCTTCCAAAGCTTGATTTTGTGTTCTTTGGGTGACACATACTGCAAAGACATATACTTTCCGGCTTGAGAGTTTGTAAAAATTTTATCATTTTACACCCAAGATCATAAAATGGCAATTTTTATCAGGAATTGTGAAGCCTAATTCAATTACCGGTTGTTCGATCAAAAGGAGGAGCTTCAGAAGATGACTTGGTTTTTTGAGGTACAGTGCAGCGACAACGAAAATCTCTAGCAGAGGCAGGTTGATTGGAAGATGCTATCTTTCAATAGTTGTATGCAATTGTTAGTTCACTTGCAAATGTTGAACGATAGTTACGATTTGTGTTAGCACCTCTGATGATAATACTGTAACGCCCCCCGGCCCGACTCACTCCACAATAACCAAACCTGAGTGTTATGTGACCTCAGGTGTGCCTCCCCATATGCCAGAAGCTGCCGACTAGCAGCGAGAGTCTATGGTAATACCGAGGGAAGACTATATCCTTGTATCAGAGTAACTAATAACAACGAAAAACAATGAAAATAATAATATCCAGACATATAAATGATAACATACATCACGACAAGTGCCAATAAACAACATATACAACCCATGCTATATCAAAATGAATGTTGAACAAGTTATATAGACCCAATCAAGATCCCCAGTGGGCGGATCGTATACAATAAGTCCCAAAAATAACCAAAATAAACAAAACTATGAAAGCTAAAAAACTGGTCCGAGTCCTAGCCTGAGCCCATCTCCCATGCTTCATCCTAGTAAGTTGGATCAACCATCGATCATAGGTTCTATGTCCTTGTCCTATCCTACAACCATGAAATCTGCTCGGGTACCAACGATGGCCTGAGCAGGGTGCGAGTACAACTTAGTAGTCCACCACCAACAATATTCCTAAATATATCCAGTCAGATAAAGTGCATGATGATGTGCGATAATAAACGATGGAAGCATAAATAAGTAAACACTGTCGACCCTCATGTTCTATAGTGACACCCGGGATCGACCACACCTGCTTCGACCAGTGCCGAATGTCTCTGAATATGTCATGTAATCAAAACCAAGGGCCATGTAAGCGCCCACTCCATGTATCTCATACGTCATACTTAGGGGGAATAACGCCCACCCCATGTATCTCATGTATCATACTCAAGGGGAATAATGCCCACCCCGTATATCTCATATATCACACTTGGGGGGAATAATTCCTACCTCATATATCTCATATATCGTACTCAGGAGGAATAATGCTCACCTTGCATATCTCATATATCATACTCGAGGAGAATGAAGCTCACCCCGTATATCTCATATATCATATAAGGAACCCCTCAAGCAACCTCTCATTTATCCCCTTTTCTTTAGTTCAAGGCACGCCTCACTTCACAACCATAGGTTCAAGTTTAATATTAGTGAAAACCACTCATGGGCGAACACTGAGTTTTAAAAAAGGGGAAATAACCATAAAACATTTTATTTAATTTTAGGCCATACATACGTTAGGTCGGCATGACCACACATAATACGCACCAAGGAAATAAGAGTAGACTTAGGGATAAGTTAGGGACCACCTACCTTAAACTTGAGAGAATCCACTCATCAAATATCGATAGCTAACCCGAGCTCAAATGGAAGGAATCGAAGAATTTGAACCCCCCCCTAAAATAGGGTACAAACGTCCGCAACTAGCATAAAACCAAGAAACAATGTGAGAAACTAAGAAAGAAAGGATACATAATGATATATTTACCTTTAGCTATCACATGGATCGAACAACACTTGAATCCATTGAGAAGCGAATGTGATGTAAGATCCCGACCATTCCAAGAGGTAATAATACTTTAAATTTCTGTTTAAACCTCTTGTTTTATACTAGTAATGTGCTTAAGAGGCTAAGGAGTGGACCAGGAGCATCCGAGGCTTGTTTGGAGCCTGTAGCTCTATATTTTACAGAGGGAGACTGAGCTGCATGGTTAGTGCACGGTTAATGCTAACCATGCAACTCAATCGTGCGGGTACTGCAGTAAACTGTAGAGGGGTGCACGATTAGTTTTAACTGTGCACCTTAGGATGCACGACCATGTGGGGTACTCTAGTGGGATGAAGGGGTTGCACGGTTTTCCCAAACCGTGCGCCCAGAGCCTCACCCTTAGTGCCACTTAACCGATATAGGCGTATGGTTTGGAAAACCATGCGGCCAAACCGTGCACCCCTTTTAAAAATGGGGTAAAATGACATTTTTCTCTTTTCAACTTAAAAACTTTAAACCCCTCTTCTTCCTTCTTTTCTCCAACAGCCGATCACACATGAGCTTCTTCCTTCCCCTCTCATTAGGTTTTGAGCCTCTTTTTTTGTCTGAGCTCCGATTTCATTGTTGTTTGTTACATTGGAAGCGTACCGGTAAGAGATTCAATTTGTTACCTTCCTTTTGTTTATCTTGCAATATTCGGTGTTATTTTGGTACGATCTAATATGCCCTATTTTTAGAGCATTTGACTATTTCATCATTTTCTCTTGTCTCATCCCAATTAAAGGACGATAACGAATGAGGAGAGTACTACCAAGCTAAGGTAGGTGGTTTAATACATTTTCCCTAAAGCCGAGTCGTTCTATATCATGCACTGTCATGCCACACGCTAGAATTTCCACACATTTCCTTAAATCTATAAATTTCATTAAACTAAATTATTAATCATGTTAGAATTTCTTTGTATACCCTTAATTATAGATGGGGGATGACCCCTCTCGACAAGTGCCACCCCTTTGGGTGCACTCCTTAAATACCCTTGGCATATTAAGTGTTTACATGGCCAACCCACCTTCTAAGTGGTGTTGGTTGCCACCCAATTGGACGACTTATGGAAATTAATGTAAAGTGAGTGGTACGACCACTTCACTTGACCCTCATATGAACATTAGTTATGCCCTTGATTAAATAAAATGTTAATGATTTTAAATCATCCTTGCAGTTGTATTAAATCATGACTAAATTGTAATATAAATGTGATACACAGGCATGATGTCCCATATATTTGTGATACACGGGCATGGAATTCTATATATTTGTGATACTTGGGCAAGGCATCCCACATAAATGTGATACTTGGGCATGGAGACCCATATATATGTGATACTCGGGCATGACGTCCCATATTCATGTGATATACAGGCATGACATCCCATGTACTTGTGATCCTCGGGCATGGTGTCCCATACATATGTGATACCCAGGCATGGAAGTCCATACACTTGTGATACTCGGGCATGATGACCCATATGATTCATGATACCTGGGCATGGCATCCCCTAACACTCTATGAGACTCTTACGACTATCCATGGATGCCTAAGTTACAACTTAGGTCTTGGATAGTATTGGTATCTATATATATGGATATAAACGTCACCACACACACACACAGTCACATGTTCAGGGATATCCCAGCTTAGGTCGAAGAAGGTAGTGTCAGCCTAGTGTCCTTTAGGAACCAGAGCCAACCCGTTTACAATTTATATTTTTACTTACATTGTTATACATGCACAATGCTCATTTTATATGCACCGACTGGATTATACTAGACACCGTTGGTGGTGGCCTACTGAGTATATCTCACACCCTGTTCGTGCCACTAGTTGGTACCTGAATATATATTATGGATGCAGGTAGGGACAAGGGAAGCATCTAACTTTGGATGCTTGACATCTGTACTTGGATGGAGTATAAGAGCAAAGGACTGAGCTTATGCTCATGATGCTAGTGGAGATAACTTTTGGTCCTTTTTATTTTTGTATAGCATGTTGTATATGCTTTTACCTTTGTATCCCATGTATATACCCTTTTGTATATCACATGACATGAACATCATTTTGTATATGATAATGATTATGCTTTTACCTATTTATTTTATCTGGATGTTTATGCTTCCGCAGTTTATGGATTATACTGTTTCCGTTGTTTACCTATTATTTATACCACCGTGTCCACTTTGACTTGAGGACATAGTCTCCCCATTGGCGCACCCTAAGCCCTCGCTGTTAGTTGACAACCTCTAACATACGAGGAGGCGCACTTGAGACCATGTGGCCAACCGGGTTCGGTTACTTATGAGTGAACCAGGTCTGGGATGTCACATGTGATCTCACTCTAGGTCGTAGAGTGGAACAAGAGCCCCATCTAGACATTTTCACTATATATTGGTCATGGAAATACCTAATTTTCCCTTTAATATTTTTTTTAACATTTATTTAATATTATGGAAAATTCTTGAAAAATTCATCAAAATAAAAAATGTATCATATATATATATATGCCCCACTATTGGTGGTGGAGTGGTTTGGGTGTGGGTGGGGTGAGGGGTAGGTTGTGGGGTCAAGTCCCTGAGCATGCGTGTTTATTTCCTTTATTTCTTGCATCATGTTCCGTAATGGAAGATGTAATCTATGTTTAATATCACACACACACACATATTGTAATGACCCAAACATTTATAAATGAAATTCTCTTTTTAAACAATTAAATGCCTTATTAAGAAAATAAATTATAGAAAACATATGCACTACTTTGGTTATTTTGGAATGTTATATCCTGTCAGATTTAAAATACCATTAAACATCATAACTGTTGATAATATAACTATTATAAAGTGATCATATAATCAGTATATATATATATAGGGTTATGATAAATCCAATTGACATAGACAAAGGAAGCGATGACCTCGACAGTAGGATCGTACCCTATGAAGCCCATTTATAAGAGCTTCTGAGGGAGATAACATCACCGAGATTTTTCCTTGACCAAGCCCAATCCGAGATTCAACAACTAAAGCAAGAGAGAAACCCTTTACAAGATAAGTTTAAGCTTATCGAGATCAGGACCCAAACCATGTTCGCCAAACCACCCCAAGAAAATCTCACCATTGCACACCTTACCCTTAGGGAATTTACTGGTACAATAAAGAACTATGTATCTAGACCCTAACAATATGAATTTGTAAATTTTTATTTTTAATAATATAATGATCATGTTTATCCTTTATTACTTTATAATGATTAAATAATAAGTTTGATAAAAAGTAGATTTTGATACGATGAAACACAAATTGTATTTTTAGGAAATATATAGTTTCAATCAAGACAATATTTTTGATGAATTCAATAATTTTTAGAAATAAATGATATTTTAATAAATTATTATTGTTAGATAATATTTATTAAATATAAATGATGATACAATTTTATGAATTCAAATGTAATTTTTATAAGGGTTGGAAAACTATTATTATAAAAAAACTAGTATTTTTCAATAAATAAGGATTTTTGATTTAAATGTTTAAATTATCATATTTATAGAATTATTTTGATAAAATAAATATTATTTTTTAAATCAAAACTTCGAATTTACCAATAGTGATTTTTTCATAATTTTCAGAGACAATCAATTTTTTGGGTAAAAATTAAATACAGTATAATTATATGGTATGTATTATGACATCATAAAAGACCAAAAGTGATGTAATAAATACTATAAATAGTACCCACAACCAAAATTATGTTTTCACCTTAAAATAATGTGTTTTTGAAGTTATTTGATTAATTTTATAAACCCTTAATGAATCCTCCAAAACCTATATTATATTTTAAGGTTTTAAAATCAATTTTTTATAAACATGACCCACTTCCATATCACCAAGAGTATTATTATAATGAGTTCAGATCTTAGCCTTATAAAATAATGAAATCCACTTCTCTTTGGCAGAAAAAATGGTCAAAAACCATGAGATGGTTTGTGTTTTGGATTAATTTATCATATAGAGCCCAAAACCTAAGTTTAGAAATTAATAAAGAATTATCCTCTCTTTTTCTATAAAAACCCCCTCAAGCCCACATTCCTCTTCACTAAAATACCTTAAAACACAAAGTTACTTTTCCTTTCCCTCTCTAGATCCATCCTATGGTGCCCCTAAGCTCTTAAGAAGCTCCTCCTAAGCTTTTAGAAGCACCCTCTCATGGTAAGGGATCATCTCCCTCTCCTCTTTATTCAAGAAAATTCTTTATATTATGCCTTTTGATTTCCAATTGTTCATGTGGTATATGTTCTTACACACCCATCTTACTTTCCTTATGATGTAAAAATGATGAGAGACCCCTTTAATGCTCATAAAACCCTTCTATGAATCTTTATGTACCCCCATTATGCTGTTGAAATCAACCTATTATTTTCATGCCAAACATTTGTATAGTGAATACCCATCCATGTTCCACTCAAGATTATTCAACTAGATGTACCTATCACTACTGGAAAATGAACCTATACCCATGGTTTTAGATCAAACTGTGGGTATAGGGATTGGTTTAGAACCTATACCCATGGTTTTGGAAAACCGTGGGTATAGGTCCCACTATACCCACAGTTTTTGAAAAACCATGGGTATAGGGTTTGTTCCAAGACCTATACCCATGGTTATCAAAAAATATGTGGGTATTAGGTCGACCTATGCCCATGGTTTTTGAGAACTATGGGTATATATTTCCCACATAAGCGTGGGAAATTCTTTTCCTATGGGAACAAAAAAATTTCCACTGGAAAACCTTTACCCACAATTTTCACCCTATTTCCACAATTTATAAAATATATATATTTATATACACATAATAGTATGTGGTGTAGTTGTTAGGTGCGTCGACTGGGAAGAGGCGGTCCAAGGTTTGAATTTGATGGCATGATTTTTTTAAATCCTATAGCGACAGTTTGAGAATCATGGGTATAGGGTTATTGACATGGTGTAAAATTTACCATAAACCTATTCCTGTGGTTCATAAACATGGGTATAACATTTTTCAAACTGTGGGTATATATCAGATCTATACTAGCACCTTAACATGCCATGATTTTGAAAAACATGGGTATAGTCTATACCCACAGTTTTAGGGGCTATACCCACGGTTTTAAACTATGGGTATAGGTGGATTTTCCAATAGTGTATACTTCATTGATTGGTTACTTTCATGTATGAAACCCACACTTCTTAATCATGAGATTAAAATTGATAAAATATATCCATATATTATATGATATATGTGGCACACATATGCATGTACATGTTATGAAAGTGACGGGTGGACCCAAAATTATATAGCCCTCCAATGCATTGAGTAATATTTTTATCTCATGATATTCCATGTATGGTGCACATGAGGTTATCCTAAGCATACTATGTTATGATGTCTTGGTAGTTAGCCTTGACTTATGCTTATGATGCCATGTTTTATGTTGTCTCCACATTCCCATGTCGCCTTTATGATATCATCTTATATCATGCTTAGATGTTTAATTTTATGATTCTCACCTCTCTTATGTTACCTTGATATTCTTATTGTCTCACATGTACTACTTTAGCTTATGTTATGCATTGATTATTCCCTTACTGGGATTTATAGCTCACCCTTTTATTATGTATGTCCCCAAGATATCCCATGTGGTTTTATAAGGTCAAAAAAATTTAAGGGTATGTTATGGAGTTTTAGTTTATGTCTTTGTATTTTTATTTCATTTTTTATGTTATGTACCTAATTACCCAAATAAACTAGGCCTCATGATCTTATGGGGTTGTATTAAGTGTATCTTTATTCAATAAATCATGAAATAAAGTGTATTAAAGATATGGGTTGTCATAGTTGGTATCAAAGAAAAGTCTATTTTTTTGGGAGATTAAGATTAGAAAAATCTAGTGAAAGCCTTCGGGATAAGACTAAACATCGGAAAACTTCTCTAAATTTTGGTAAAGTATATATTAAGTGGTTTCTAAAAAAATACATTACTATCTGGATACTACAAATGGATGTGGATCTGGAACAGTTGTACCTAGGGGTAATAACCCCAAAAAGGGTGCATTGAGATAGACTCAATCATCACCCAGTGCATGAAAAAGAGGTCTTGATGCACACCTGGTTTGACAATCCTGAGGGATATTATTTGGTAAATTTTCAAGCTCATTAAGAACCATTATTAAGGAGACAAAAATTCCCATAAGACTTTATGTTAGGAAATTAATCATGGATAACTTAGATTGAAACCTAGAAATTCATAGGTTAAAAAATATATTTCATTTATGAGTTATCCATTTAATGTTCATGGTTACACATTTATGTGTTTAATAGTTTAAAAATTATCATCCCTAATTTTCCCTTTATTTTAGTCAATGGTTGGAAATAGGAGGAACCGAGTCAACAACCAATGTGATGGGCAATGTGATGAATGCCCAAATGAGATGCCTAACATGATGGGAGATAAAGTAAGAAATATTGTGATTATAACAAACCAACTATAAAAAATTATGATTAACAACTGGCATATAATTGAATCTCTAAACATGTAAAAGAAGATAAGGAAAACGTCTCATGGAAGTTCATGTGATAAAGGTGATAAAGGAAAGAATATCCAATTTCTGACATGTCAAAAATGTGGAAACAACCACTAAGGGAAATGTTACAAAGGAACTGGAAGATGTTTTAAGTGTGGTAAAGTAGGGCATAAAGTAGTTAATTGCTATGAAAAATGAATAATTCTATTAACATGATGGAGGGAAATAAATTTCAATCTAAGGTACCATTATGTAAGAACTAGATTTTTTCTCTCAGGTATAGATCCTTTAAATTTTGGTCTAATTCTTTATTTTGAGCCTAATGTGGATTCCTTATGAGTTAGTGAAGGTTTAGTAGGTGCTTGTTCAAAGAATTGAACCCCGAACGATGGAGGTTTTTGGAATGTTGCATGATTAGAGTAAACCGTGTGAGGCGAGCTGCACGGTTAGTTTTAAACATGTGAGGTTAGACAGTGGGTTGGAGTAGGGCACACGGTTTGACCAAACCGTGTAATTTAGGCCGAAAGACCATGAAAAAAAACTATAGACATGTCATGAACTGTCCCCCGGGCCCCGTATCATGACTACCCCAAACCCACCTTCCATAGGCCAGAGTCTGGAGACTAGAAACAAAGGCGTAACTCCCTAAAAACTGGGAAGATATTGCCTTTATAAAACGTAAACACACACAACTAGAGAACAAGCGGAAACAAACACTAAGTAAAGCAATATAGCAAGTGTTCTTAAAGTACAAAGGGGCCGGAAATACAAGCCCAACAGAAAGGTACAACTACAACTTAAAGTAAAGTACAACTGAAAATACAATAGCTGAATGGTGAAGCAGCTCCTGGATCGTCCTCCGGGTTCCTACCTGTAGGGTAGGTACAGATGGCCACCTCAGCTTTCCACGTTCGTCTGTCACCTCCGGGTACCGTCTCGTCGTGAAGTCCACCTCCGGGTACCGTCTAGCTCTACAAGCCTCAACCACGACTAGTGCTGTCCGTCGTCTGCAACCAATACAATGAGGTGCGGGCGTATCCCGTGTAGGGGTGAGTATAACAATACTCAGTAGGGACCCCAAGACCCTCAAGGTCTCACTAAATCCAACAAGGATAAACCAAAAAGAAAGATCTCAACAGATAACCTTTACTTAGGTATATGCCCATACATATACATATGTTATCAAGTAACCCATCTCAATTATGAGGAAAACACAAAGGTCATTGACTCAGATCAAACTAGGATTTTCATTATCGAAACCACAACTGCTGGAGAACTCCTCCTCTGACGAGTACAATGGCCCTGTCATGATTCTGAGGCGCTACTCACTAACCTTAGACTACTGAGGTACTCCTCCTATCGAGTACCGCGGGTCTGCTGCCAAATACCGGGCGCTCCGTTCGGTGTGGGTCTGCCGCCAAATACCGGGCACTCCCCCTAATAGCCTACAGAGGTACTCCTCCTGTTGAGTACCGTGAGTATGCTGCCAACTGCCAGACGCTCCGTCTGCCATGGGTCTGCCACCAAATACTGGGCGCTCTGTCCACTGGGCTAATCGAATCACTCCGAGTCGAATCGGTCAAGAAGTCGTCAGGTCTACAGCTACTAGGTCTCCGCACTCCGTACGCTCGTCTCCAGGAGGGTCCGCTCCACGAGCTACTGGTCGTTACTTCCAAGTGTCACGAAGTCTCACGTAGAAGTAACACAAAGTACCGCCTCGTCATAGGGGTCTCAACGTAATAGACTGCACGTCAATCAGATGCCCGGTCTGTGAGTTATTAGTTTTTTAGTCCCGGGGGCCCTGTTGGTTTTGTGTACGAACCAACACGACCGTATCTCAACTATACCCCGAACTCCCATGGGGTATACTCAAAGGGACGACTATGCTCCAAGAGTACCGGCGCTGCTGACGGTTCGTCAAACGGACGTCTGGTGCCAAAGATATGGCCCAAGAAGGTAATGGGCCAGTAATGAGCCCGGGTCCGGTCCGACCTGGTCAAACCAACTTGGCCTAACCAAAACTGGGCCGACCTAGTCTAGGTCGATCCGTTCAGACTCGCTGGGTTTGACCCGACCCATTTAGTGAGTCAGCCTGCTAAGTTTTGACCCGGTCCGCTGGGCCCGGCCCAGCGGACCGCGAGGGCGGTTCGGCCCGATAGTCGCCACGTAGGCGGCTCGGTAACTCGGCCCAGGAGACCGGGCCGGTTCGACCAGCAACACCGCGGGGGCGTCGTGGGCCGTTTTAGCAGGCCGGTGACCGGGAGGCTAGCGGGTAGATCCCTTGGGGCGCGGGCGGGCCGACTGGTCTCCGGGCTGGTCGCGGGTGCACCGGGCAGGGCGCGGGTGCGCCAGGCAGGGTGCCGAACGCTGGGCAGCGCGCGGGGGAACGCCGGGTAGCGCGGTAGGGCACCGCGGGGGCGCCGGGCAGGCCGCCGACAGGGGCGCCGGGCAGGTCGCCGGCAAGGGCGCGGGGCGCCGAGCTGGCTGGGCAGCACGTTGGGGGGCGCTGGGCTGCGCCGGCAGGGCGCCGGGGTGCACTGGTAGGGCACCGGGGGTGCGCCGGCAGGGTGCCGCGGGTGCGCCGGCAGGGGCGCGGGGCGCCGGGTGCGCGCCAGGGAGCCGCGGGGGCGGTGTAGTTCACGGAGGTCGCGGGTAGCGCGGCCTTTTTTCGCCGCCTTCGTCGCCGTCGCCTCATTGCCATGCTGTCGTGGAGTCATCAAAAAAAGAACAACGGAGGGGTCGGGCCATGTTGGTTTGGCCCGGACCCTCCGCGTTTAGGGTGGTAGCAATAGGTTCTCGCAAGTATGAAGCACAACAACCACCGTTCTTCGTTTTGAGAGAAAGGAAGAACATGAGAAATGTTCATACTTTAAATAAAATAAAACCCCTACCTCTTTCTCGTCGTTCGTTGGCGGAGTTGCGGAAGGAAGATGATGAAGACCGTCATTCGTCGCGTCCGCCACACATCCCCAATTTTGAGCTGCGTCGGTTCGTTGACGATGTTGCGAAGGATAGGTGTTTGGGGAAGGAAGGTCGAAGAAGAATCACGTGGAAGATCGTCGTTAGCGTTCTTCGTTGGAGAGGATAAGGTTTCCCCAAGTGTTGGGCATCGCGATACTTTACCAGCGCTTCGTCGCTTGGTGAAGCCGTCCTAAAACCTTCTCCCAAACTCCCTATATATAGGAGAGGGGGAGAGGTATGTAACCATCGTGGAATTTATGATGGTTCATTTATTTGGAACCTTCCTAAATTCCAACGATGGGGTTACTTAATTTAAAAAGGGGGTCGGGCGAATTAAATTGCGTTGGCGCAATTTAAGAGGTGCGTTGGCATAACTTAAGAGGGGAGGATGCCAAGAAGTTTCCCCCACATAGCCTACGTCAAAACATAAGACACGAATTAATTTTATGTTGACACATAAAATTAACTGACAACAATTAATTTCACATTGACACATAAAATTAACTGACATCAATTAATTTTACGCTGACCCATAAAATTAATTGATAGCAATTAATTTTACGTCGACCCATAAAATTAATTGAGAGCAATTAATTTTATATCGACACATAAAATTAATTGAGAGTAATTAATTTTACGTCGACACATAAAATTAATTGATGGGGGGGTTGAGAGGTTTTCTCTCCCTCCCCATTAAATGGGAGGTTACGCTGTGGCAGTCCCACCTCCAACTCCCAAGGGGAGGTTTTAACTAACTCACTCAACACATGACAACTTAAAAAAATAAAATAAAGTGTTTTACTTTATTTTATTATTTTTTTTTATAAAAAGCTAAAAAATAACTTTTATTCCTGCTCATCTGTCGTTGAGGTGAAAGTCTTCTTAAGAGAATATCAGCGCTGCGAGTTCAACGGTGCCCTTAGAATTCGATTCCGAGCACCAGTTCAAAAGTTATAAAACGCCGCTCGTACGTTTACTGAACGTACCCGAAAAAAAGTTCAGAAAATTATTATCAGTCACCCTCGAGCCACTGCGGTCAAGGTTAGACTCTGGCTAGGAGAAAAACACCCCAAAAAACTCAACGGTACTCTTGGATTTTCAATTCGAGTTACCGTTTAGAAGTTATTAATTTTACAATAAAATAATTGTCACTTAATTTTTTTTATTTACGACCAAAAACTAACTTTCTCAGGTGGCTCGCGCCTGCCAAAGTTAGTATCTGCTTAAAGAAAGCATACCCTCATGAGTTCAGCGGTGGTCTCAGATTTTTAATCCGAGTTACCGTTTGTGAGTTATAAGCATTTGAAAAATAAAATAACTTTATTTAATTATTTTATTTACGGTTATGCCATTTTCGGGTTTTCTCACAGGATGCCTGTGCTGACTAAACTTAAGTCACACCTAGGGTAAACCAGTCATCCTGAGAATAATGGTGCCCTCAGATTTCTAATCCGAGAAACTGTTTAAGAGTTATTCCCCTTTTTCAGGAAAACTACTTTCGCGCGTTAATTTAAGCTTAACAAAACTTCAGAAAATTATTCCGGGCACACCGGGCATCGGAATCAGGTGCCGTCAGAAACTACATACTCGTAATATTCCAAATAATTTAAGAAAAAAAATTTCTTGAAATTTACGGGTCTTTACATTACTCCCACCTCAGGGATTTACGTTACCTTAAAGCTACAACACAAACTAGGGAAACTAAAGTAGGTACCGAGCACGCATCTGAGCCTCCCGCTCCCAAGTGCTCTCCTAGAGGTTTCCGTGTTGCCAACGAACGCGCACTATAGGAATCGACCATCCACGAAGGACCCGCTCATGTCGATCCTCAATCTCCACCGGAACCTCCGTGAAGGTCGCCCCGTCGTCGATGTCTAGCTCCCCGTGATCGATGATGTGGGTCGGGTCGTGCACGTACCTCCTTAGCTGAGATACGTGGAAGAAGTCATGCACCTGGTGCAACTGAGGTGGAAGGGCTAGATGAAGCGCAGAGATAACTTGCTGCCCCGGCCAAATATTCGTAGTCCATGTCGAGGTGAGACCCGTAAGAAAACGTGGTCTCCATCCTCAAACTCCAGTGGTCTCCGTCTCCTATCAGCATAGGACTTCGGTCTGCTCTATGCAGTCTTTATCTACTCATGGATGATCTGCACCTTCTCCATCGTAGCCTGCACCATCTCTGGTCTTACAAGAGCTTCTTAGATTTCCCCTTTGCTGAAAAAAAGAAATTTGGTCCCATCCTCTGGATGAACCACATTCTTCGCCTAATACAGTTAATCCTGACATGAACGGTACAATTCATGTCTTGGATGACGTCATAAGGTCTCGATGCTACTACCAAGAGATCCAACCGTCGCTCTCGCCTCTAAGGGTTGAGTCACACTGTCGGCATCAGTGTGTGGTCACTGGGTCTCCTCCAGTAGGAATCTCAAAAGTGAGGGTCAAGTCAACAGTTTTAACCAGAACCTATCAGTATCAACCAAACAAAAGGGAAGGAAAGAAAACGTCACAAGGACAAGTGTCTTTTATTACTGCAGCTCAAGTACAGAGACACACAACAAACACAAACAACAACATCATGGAAACTAGAAGCACCAAGAACAAAGGCCTCCATGACCGGAACTAATCCCGCTCCTGTCCACCTGCTTCCAGAGCTCCATAGTCATATGCTTTAGCTTCCTGAAGCTGTGCTCTCCCATGTCCACCTGCTCCCTGCGGTCGGGGTGGTCCTCCTAGTGGCGGTGGTGGCAACACCTCGAAGCGTCGTCCACCACCAGCTACATGGCCAGCTCCTCTACCACGGTCGCCTGCTCCTTGCGGTCCGCCTTGATCGAACCTCTGCCTCTACTTGGGAGGTCCTTCATCTATCTGCTGATCGTCTGTACGGCGGTTTGGACAGTCACATGCCATGTGACCAAGCCCGCTGCAGGAGTAACACTGCCCGCTCCTGGAATGACTGGCTCTGTCCTCACTCCGGTTGCCCCGCACAACTGAACTTGAGTCGTCTAGTCGGCCGCCAGTGGGTCTGGTCCTCTTAGACCCCTGTGTCGTCTGTCTAATGCCAGCTGCAGAAGACTCCGTTTCCAGTCGACTAGTGGTGAGTCTCACTACTAGAGACTGCTCAGCAAGGAAACTCTCCACTAGAAGGGTTCGCTCCAACACTCCCGTCTACGTCAGAATGTTGTGGGAGATAACAGAAGCTTTGATCTCTCGCATGAGTCCCTGCTCGAAGGTACGGACCCTTATGAACGGGTCTCGCACCATATCAGTGGAGTAGCGCGAGGGGTCTGTGAACCTCACTGAGTACTGAGCTACACTTATGCTGCCCTGTTGCAGTTGAAGTAGCTCCTGTATCTGCACCACTTGAAGGGTGGCTGGTACAAACTACGCCCGAAACAGGCTCTCAAAGTCTATCCATAGAAGTGACGCCTCGTCATGCATCTGGAGCATCAGGCTCCACCATCTTCTTGCTGCTTCCTGAAGGAGGCTGACAGTAAGGATCACCATGAAGTCCGCTGGTGTACCTACTAGCCTGAAGACTCTCACCACAGCCTCCAGCCAATCCTCAGCTGCTGTGGGTCTGTCTCTCCTCGGAACCTGGGTGGCCTCTGGCGCTAGAACTCGTGCAGCGCTCTCAAGCGGCGTGCATCGCCTGCTGCTGGGGCTGGTGGCATCGGTGGCCCAACGGGTGGTAGTACCGCTGGTGCCTCCGCTGGTGCCTCAACTGGAAGAGGGCCCTGTACTGAGGCCTCGTCACTCGGCGGGATTTCAGTACATACAACTCTCGGGGCTCTAGCTGGTCGTCAACGGGGAGGCATCCTGAAATAAACAGATGCGACACGGTCAAAAGACTATACCTGGTGAGCTGACCTGGTTTGAGATGACTTAAAGAAAACTTTTGGAAACACACACGCAATTAGTGTTTTTGTGTACTAAGTCAGAAATCAGAAGTCAGGATCCTGGTGTATGGATACGTCGGCCGCCACACCAACACTGGACTCCCTGAACTGAAAACCACACTCAGTACGCTTAACACTATTGATTCACAGAAAAGAAAATATCAGAGTCCTAAGTTCTGCGGTAGAACCGACTCCTCTAATACCAATTGTCACGACCCATCCCCCGGGGCCCGTATCGTGACTACCCCAAGCCCGCCTTCCATAGGCCAGGGGCTAATGACTAGCAACAAAGGCGTAACTCCCAAAAAATCTGGGAAGGCACTGCCTTTATAAAACGTAAACACACACAACCAGAGAACAAGTGGAAGAAAACACTAAGTAAAGCAATATAACAAGTGTGCTGAAAGTATAAAGGGGCCGGAAATACAAGCCCAACAGAAAGGTACAACTACAACTGAAAGTAAAGTACAACTAAAAAGACAATAAATGAATGGTGAAGCATCTCCTGGATCGTCCTCCGGGTTCCTACCTGTAGGGTAGGTACAGATGGCCACCTCAGTTCTCCATGTCCGTCTGTCACCTCTGGGTACCGTCTTGTCGTGAAGTCCACCTCCAGGTACCGTCCAACTCTACAAGCCTCAACCACGACCAGTGCTGTCCATCGTCTGCAACCAACACAATGAGGTGCGGGCGTAGCCTGTACAGGGGTGAGTATAACAATACTCAGTAGGGACCCCGAGACCCTCAAGGTCTCACTAAATCCAACAAGGATAAAACACAAAGAAATATCTCAACAGATAACCTTTACTTAGGTATATGCCCATACATATACATATGTTATCAAGTAACCCATCTCAATCATGAGGAAAAAACAAAGGTCATTAACTCAGCTCAAACCAGGATTTCCATTATTGAAACCACAACTGTTGGAGAACTCCTCCTTGGTCTAGTACAATGGCCCTGTCACGACTTCGAGGCGCTACTCACTAACCTTAGATTGCTGAGGTACTCCTCCTGTCGAGTACCGCGGGTTTGCTGCCAAATACCGGGCGCTCCATCCGCTGTGGATCTGCCGCCAAATACCGGGCGCTCCCCCTAATAGCCTATAGAGGTACTCCTCCTGTCGAGTACCGCGGGTCGGCCGCCAAATACCGGGCACTCCGTCCACCATGGGTCTGCCGCCAAATACCAGGCGCTCCCTCCACTGGGCTAATCGAATCACTCCGAGTCAAATCGTTCAAGCAGTCGTCAGGTCTACAACTACTAGGTCTCCGCACTCCGTACGCTCATCTCCGGGAGGGTCTGCTCCACGAGCTACTGGTCATTACTTCCAAGTGTCACGAAGTCTCACGTAGAAGTAACACAAAGTACCGCCTCGTTATAGGGGTCTCAACGCGATAGACTGCGCGTCAATCAGATGCCCGGTCTGTGAGTTATTAGCTTTTTAGTCCCGGGGCCCGATTGGTTTCGTGTACGAACCAACACGACTGTATCTCAACTATACACCAAACTCCCATGGGGTATACTCAAAGGGACGAATATTCTCCAAGAGTATCGGTGCTGTTGACGGTTCATCAAACGGACGTTCGGTGCCAAAGATATGGCCCAAGAAGGTAATGGGCCTGTAATGAGCCCGGGTCCGGTCTGACCCGATCAGACCAACTCAGCCTAACCCAAACTGGGCCGACCTGGTCTGGGTTGACCCGTTCAGACTCGCTGGGTCTGACTCGACCCATTTGGCGTGTCAGCCCGCTAAGTTTTGACCAGGTCTGCTGGGCCCAGCCCAGCGGACCGCGAGGGCGGTTCAGCCCAATAGTCGCCACGTAGGCGGCTCGGTAACTCGGCCCGGGAGAGCAGGCCGGTTTGACCAGCGACACCGTGGGGGCGTCGCAGGACGGTTCAGCAGGCCGGTGACCGGGAGGCCAGCGGGCAAACCGCTTGGGGCGTGGGCGGGCCGGATGGTCTCCGGGCTGGCCGCGGGTGCACCGGGCAGGGTGCGGGTGCGCCAGGAAGGGTACCAAACACCGGGAAGCGTGCGGGGGCGCGCCGGGCAGGCCACCGGAAGGGGAACCGGGCAGACCGCCGACAAGGGCGCATGGCATCGGGCTGGCTGGGCAGCACACCTGGGGGCACCGGGCTGTGCTGGCAGGGCGCTGGGGTGCGCTGGCAGGGTGCCGGGGGTGCGCCGGCAGGGCACTGTGGGTGCGCCGGCAGCGCGCCGACAGGGGCGCGGGGCGCCGAGTGCGCGCTAGGGAGCCGCGGGGGCGGCACAGTTCACAGAGGTCGCGGGCAGCGCGGCCTTTGTTCGCCGCCTTCGTCGCCGTTGCCTCATTGCCATGCCGTAGTGGAGTCATCACAAAAAGAACAACGGAGGGGTCGTGCCATGTTGGTTTGGCCCGGGCCCTCCGCGTTTAGGGTGGTAGCAATAGGTTCTCGCAAGTATGAAGCACAACAACCACCGTTCTTCATTTTGAGAGAAAGGAAGAACATGGGAAAGGTTCATACTTTAAATAAAATAAAACCCCTACCTCTTGCTCGTCGCTCGTTGGCGGAGTCGCGGAAAGAAGATGATGAAGACCGTCATTTGTCGCGTCCGCCACACGTCCCCAATTCCGAGCTACGTCGGTTCGTTGACGATATCGCGGAGGATAGGTGTCTGGGGAAGGAAGGTCGAAGAAGAATCGCGTGGAAGATTGTCATTGGCGTTCTTCGCATTCTTCATTGGAGAGGATAAGGTTTCCCCAAGTGTTGGGCATTGCGATACTTTACAAGCGCTTCGTCGCTTGGTGAAGCCGTCCCAAAACCTTCTCCCAAGCTCCCTATATATAGGAGAGGGGGAGAGGTATGTAACCATTGTGGAATTTATGACGGTTCATTTATTTGAAACCTTCCTAAATTCCAACGATGCAGTTACTTAATTTAAAAAGGGGGTTAGGCGAATTAAATTACGTTGGTGCAATTTAAGAGGTGTGTTGACACAACTTAAGAGGGGAGGATGCCAAAAAGTTTCCCCCACATAGCCTGCGTCAAAACATAAGACACAAATTAATTTTATGTGGACACATAAAATTAAGTGACAACAATTAATTTCACGTCGACACATAAAATTAACTGACAGCAATTAATTTTACGTCGACCCATAAAATTAACTCACACCAATTAATTTTATGTCGACCCATAAAATTAATTGAGAGAAATTAATTTTACGTCGACACATAAAATTAATTGAGAGCAATTAATTTTACGTCGACACATAAAATTAATTGATGAGGGGGTTGAGAGGTTTCATCTTCCTCCCCATTAAATGGGAGGTTATGCTGTGGCGGTCCCACCTCCAACTCACAATGGGAGGTTTTAACTAACTCACTCAACACATGACAACTTAAAAAAATAAAATAAAGTGTTGTACTTTATTTTATTATTTTTTTTATAAAAATCTAAAAACTAACTTTTATTTCCAATCATCTTCCGTTGAGGTGAAAGTCTTCTTAAGCGAATATCGGCACTGCGAGTTCAACGATGCCCTCATAATTTGATTCTGAGCACCGGTTCAAAAGTTATAAAACACCGCTCGTATGTTTACAGAACGTACCCGAAAAAAAGTATGGAAAATTATTATCAGTCACCCTCAACCCACTACGGTCAAGGTTAGGCTATGCCTAGGAGAAAAACTCCCCAATAAACTCAACGCTACTCTCGGATTTTCAATTTGAGTTACCGTTTAGAAGTTATGAATTTTACAATAAAATAATTGTCACTTAATTATTTTATTTACGGCCAAAAACTAACTTTCTCAGGTGGCTCGCACCGGCCAAAGTTAGTATCTGCTTAAAGAAAGCATACCCTCACGAGTTCAGCGGTGGTATCAGATTTTTAATCCGAGTTACCGTTTGCGGGTTATAAGCATTTGAAAAATAAAATAACTTTATTTAATTATTTTATTTACGGTTATGCCATTTTCGGGTTTTCTCACAGGAGGTCTGCGCCGACTAAACTTAAGTCACGCCTAGGGTAAACCCACTATCCTGAGCACAACGGTGCCCTCGGATTTCTGATCTGAGTAACCATTTAAGATTTATTCCACTTTTTCAGGAAAACTGCTTACGCGCATTAATTTAAGCTTAACAAAACTTCAGAAAATTATTTTGGGCACACTGGGCCTCGAAATCAGGTGCCTTCAGAAACTGCGTACTTGTAATATTCCAAAAAATTTAAGAAAAAAATTTACTTGAAATTTACGGGTCTTTATAAGACATATTTTAGAGGTATTTCTCATGGTTGGTGCACGGTTTCCCTAATCGTACGACCTAACCGTGCAGGTGCCCCTTCCTACAGTAGACTGTGCACGGTTTGGCTAAACCGTGCATCCAAACTATGTGAAGGAAAATTTTGGAAAAAATTACCATTTTACCTTAAATGATATAATTTAACAAAACAATCCTTTCTTATTTCTCTCCAGTGGAAAACCCCCTCCCATTTCTCTCTTTTGAGCCCATTTCAAGCCTAAACTAGGATTTAGGATCAAGAATCCGTCCAGAGTCTGAACGAAGCACTGTTTGGCTCCTTGGATATGAACTGGTATGATCTTAATTCCTAATCTTTCATCATTATTCTTTCTATCAAAGATGCTATTTATATATAGGCTCATATGCTCAATTTTATGGGCATTGATCCATTCTTCAGATCTACTCCAATCCAAGCCAAATTAGAGATTAATACTAGATGAGGAGATTCATACAAGTATGAGGTAGGTGGTATATAACTCACTTCTTGTCATGACCCGTCCCCCGGGGCCCATGTCGTGACTACCCCAAGCCCACCTTCCATAGGCCAGGGGCTGTCGACTAGCACTGAAAGGCGTATTCCCTAAAACCGGAAAGGCATTGCCTTTATAACCTGTAAACACACACAACCAAGCACACAAAAAGATATGAACACAAGTAAAATGTATAGTAAAAAGAGTGTGTACAGTAAGAAAAAGGGGCTAGAATACAAGCCCAACTAGAAAGTACAAGAAAACTGAAAATTACAAGTAAACTGAAACAACTCCTGCAAACTCCCGCCAAGGATCCTACATGAAGGGTAGGTACATTTATTGAACGACCGTCTCTGCGATACGCCTCACCTAATGTCCACCTCCGAGCTACCTCCAGTCCTGGTACTCTTGTCCGTATTCAGCGCTGTCCGTCATCTGCACCAAACCCAACAAGGTGCGGACGTAGCCCGTGCAGGGGTGAGTATAATGATACTCAGTAGGGACCCCGAGACCCCCAAAAGTCTCCCTAAATCCACAAAGGATAAACCAAAAAGCATGGAAACAATAGTAAACCCTACTTAGGTATATGGCCATACATATACCTAAGTTATTAAGTATACTCATCTCATTCATGAGGAAACACAAGGCCCAACTCATTAGCCCAAAGCTCAACTATTCCACGAAGGAAATAATACCATGAAGGTAACACCACAAAGGTAAATACCACAAAGGTAACACCACACAGAAGAATACCAAAAAGGTATCACCACGAAGATAAGTACCACAAAGGTACGTCACACAGAAGAATACCACTAAGGTATCACCACGAAGGTAAGTTCCACAAAGGGGCGCCACACAGAAAAATACCACAAAGGTATCACCATGAAGGTAAGTGCCACAAAGGTACGCCACACAGAAGAATAACACAAAGGTATCACCAAAAAGGTAAGTACCAAAAAGGTAGGACACACAGAAGAATACCACAAAGGTATCACCATGAAGGTAAGTACCACAAAGGTACACCACACAGAAGAATACCACAAAGGTATCACCACGAAGGTAAGTACCACAAAGGTACGCCACACAGAAGAATACCACAAAGGTATCACCACAATGGTAAGGACTCATCTCACACCAGGTATAACTTTGGTACGGTAGTAAAGATGATTAGATTTAACTACTGAATCATCTTACTATATTAATAGGTAGACCCACGTAGGATCCTAAATCATCAGACCCATAAAGGATCCTAGTACAACAGACCCACGTAGGATCCTAGTATAGCGGACCCACGTAGGATCCTAGAGTAGTCTCACGTGGATTCCTAGAGAGGATACAAGTGATACTCTCGAACATAGTCCCACGTAGGATCCTAAATCATAGACCCACAAAGGATCTAAAATCACAGACCCACATAGGATCCTTTTCTCATGTTACAACCAGTTACAGGGTTCCCGCACTAAGCTCGCTTGATTTCCGGGAGGGTCCGCTCCTCAAGCCACATGTCAATAATACAACTTCCACTAAGTCCCACTAAGTCCCACGAAGAAGTATCCCAAAGGACCTCCATGAAAAAGGGGTCTCAACACAACAGACGGTGCGTCAATCGGACGTCGGGTCTATAAGTTATTAGGCTTTTAGTCCCGAGGGCCCATTTGGATTCGTGTTCGATCCAACCCAGCTATACCCAAACTTTATTGAAAACCCAAGTAAGATATACCAAAAGGACCAACTCGATCCAAGGTTTCTGGTGCCGTAGACGATTCGTCAAACGGATGCCTGTAGCTCAAGATATGGCCAAAAGAACGAAAAGGGTTGAAGTTGGTCCGACCCTGGGTTTGAACCAGCCCTCTGGGTCCGGTCCGACCTGGGTCCGGCCCTGGGTCTGACCCGGCCCACTGGGTCCGGCCCGGCCCGCGGTGCGGCGGCCTGCCGCGGCTGGCAGGACGGCTATCCCCCTCCTCTGTGCGGTGCGGTCGTGCGCCGCACCTTCGTTGGTGGCCGATAGTGAGCCGACCGCCCTCCTTTCACCGCCGTGGCACAAGACCATAGCTCCTTGACGCACGCCTGTCGCGGGGCATGGAAAAAAACAATTATATTTTTCCTAGTGCAGCATAGTGGCTGACCAGGGTCATCTCTCTTGAGGAGCCTTCTCAATTTGGTTCACTTACATTATTCTATATCACCTAATCTATCTCTTTTTGTGGTTTTTTTAATTATTTAAAACAATGAAATGAAAAGTAAGAATTCTAAATTTATACTTAGATGCAAGTCTAAATAGAATGAAGTTAGGAAGAAAGTACTTGGTTTGGGGTTCAGCCAAGGATTCAATCATTATTCTCCTTTATGTATTTGATTCGATTTTGATAACTCAAACATGAAATATCATGTTTGAATTACTATTCTTTTCTAGAATAGAAATATCTTGAGTCGCATGTCATTGGGGATCGTCACCCAATCAGGGACATTCGCCTTGCCTAAGAATACAACTCAAGTCTATCACAAATTTAGAATAAACATTAAAGAAAACTCATGAACTTCTTGAACTCCCCTCGAGCCAAGCCTCGGGATTAGTCTCTCATTTCCGAGAGTATGAGATTACTTGGTGGAGTGGGTGGAAGAAGATAGAGAGAGAGAGAGAGAGAAATGAAGAAAAATGGATGGAGAAAAACAAATGCATAGATTAATAAAACTAGAATTTGAATTACAATTGAAAATAAAACTAAAATAAAACTAAAATAAGAATAAAATAAAAAGAATAAATGAGGGGGGAAGAGAGGAGCAGCAGTGGCCCGTGCCCCGGTGGGATCCCTCCTTGGCTTTGGGTGTCGAGCTGATGTTTTGGAAGGAGGAGAGAGCCTCCTTTTATAGACAGATTTCCATCCCCAGAAATTTTGCACGTTTTTGGACCCATAAATGGCCGATTCATGTGTGGACCCATTATTCAATATTGTTCATGAATTTGTTGGTAGTTCACCCTCCAAATGTCAGCATATTTGGACAGCGGATGAAGGAGTTATGAATTTTTCAATCTCAGTTTCTGTTTCTGGGCGAAGCTTCCAGGATGGTTCCTACAAAAGTGTGTCGTTCAATGGACATCTTAATGACTTCAAAACTCCACAAAATTTGGTGGAGAATCGTTTCTGGATGTCCTTGTTAATCTCCAAGTAGAATTAATGAATTTTAAGGTGTGTAAGCAGAGTTTTGATTCCGTTACAGTTGTGGTGTCCATGCTGTCCGCCCAGAAAAATGTCCAACTTCAATGAATTATTAGGCCCTCTAGATGGATGAATGCGCTCCTGGCCCAGAAGACAAAAATTAAGTAAATAAAATAATAATTCTAAAAAAATTTGAATCAGAAAATTTGGAATTTTATTTTTCAATAAATGACCAAAATACCCTTGATGTAAAAATCTGTCAAAAATCCATAATTAGTCATTTTTCACAATTTTGCTCCTTTTCATTCTAAAACTCAAATTACCCATTATTTTTATAAAACAATGAAATACATGGGTTTTATCATTGAAAAACAGTAATAAATACTCATTATTTGATAAAAAATATGCACATAAATTTGCTCTGTCAAATACCCCCACACTTAAACCATGCTTGTCCTCAAGCATTAAATCTCAACATGGAAATCAGAGGACACCAATGTTACCAATATTCAAATTCCAATGCAATAAAATCAAAAAATTTTCAATGTAAAATCAAACTTTAAAAAATATGCATAAATATCAATTTAAGTTCCCATTTTTCAAAGAAACCAATAATTCACATATTTTACTTTTCCCATTTGAAAATTGATGGAACTTATCCTTTTATTCATTCAAGTTCCTTGATTAATCATTATTAAACATGTCATGTCATGATTTACCTCACTTTTTTTTCTCTCATCACTCATGATACAATTCAAGTAGAGTTATGCTCATATCATGAGAACATGCTTCTTATCCATAGGCTTGTAAATGAACTACTTTCTCCACTTTGTAAAGACAAAAGATACATAAAATCATGAGAACTTGCAATAAAGGTTCAGATGACTCTGAGGCTTAAGGTTGGTAGGATTTGATGCATTAAAAATTAAGGCTCAAGGAGGAGGCTAATCTCTGAAGTACAATGCATGATATTAAAAGTAAAACTGTAATGAAAATTTCCTCTTCAATGTAGCAACACCCACTTCCCAAAACTCAAAGAAAAGGTTTATGATCAAATTATGCATAATGAATGATTTGTGCACCATCTTGAATATTATTTTTTTACTTTTGTATTTTTTTTTCATTTTTCGAAAGTTATGATTAGATCAAACCTTTCATTAATCACCTAACCACATACGATCATAAGATCGTCGATCTGGAAAATGGTGATTTTTGGTTCTCCCAAATCAAAACCCAATTTTCTATTTTTTTGGTTTTTTTGTCATTTGTTTTTCATTTTTTTATTCAAGAGGGGCAAACAATAGAGTATAATGAATGATTTCACAACCTTTTACAATTCCCACAATAACACCCCCACACTTCTTCCATACAATGTGTATCATCCCGTCCACCATGATTTCCTTTACCCCCACACTTCAACTTTAAAATATCATGCAAATACCAAGAGTAGGGTAGGAATGGATAAAAATGGCTTGAAACATGTCTCATCCCTATAAAGGTCATTCATGGTCTTTATGAGATAAACGAAGGATTGATGTAAAGGTGGTATTTTAAAGAAATGTAGTTTTTCAAAGGATGCCTCAATCATTTTAAATGTGTTTTTGCGCAGTCATAACTTTGAAAAGTTTCAATACAAGTTCTGTTCGGTTACATGTCCCAATATCACTCAAGAAATATGCTCAAGAATAAATAGGAAGTAATTAGTCTAGAAATCCTCTCGGGAATGAGAAATATAACATTGGACAATCACTCATGGCATGACTAATAATAAAAAATCAATTCACATAAATTTCAGAAATTCAAAGCATGAAAGATGATAGGGAAATTTCATTTACATGAATTAATTCCTTAAAATCATGAGTCATCATTTCAATATCTATGCTTCATTTTAAAAATTCAATTCTTCATTTCAATCATTTAATCATATCAACATTGAAATCTAAAACATGGCATCACTGGGTTCCTAAGAAACTCATGTATCCTAGATAAGTCAAGTAAAACATTAATTCAAGTGTGGGTATGAAATTTTATCTTTAAAGATCAAAAAATGTTGTGGACAAAAATGTGGAGAGTTTAAAAGATAAAACATTAAAATTGAACTCCCTTTTCCCATGAAACTTAGTCCTTCCACTTCACTGTATGGGGATGAATTCCACCATTAGGAACCTATAAAAGAAAACCACCCAATTAAACATAAGGATCATGTCATTTAAGCTCAAAAAAATATAGAAGGGAGGGGGATGCATGCTGCACTACATCTAGGAAAATAAAAGAAATTGAAATCTAAATTCCTAGAAAGCATTTAAATATAAATCTTAGTACGATCCCCCAGATGGGCCCTGGCTTCTTTTACTGCATCCAGAGGGCAGTACCAGCTGTTATCCAAAGTATGATGGTGGTTGGGGATTCTTTGACATGAATCACCACATGTGATTTTTCTCAACATCCACTTCTTCTTTATTTTTGAGGAGGACTCCATGGATAGAGTATGCCAGATACTCCCCCTTCACAATGATGTATAGCTTGCATGGTGGGGGTAGGATTAAGTATGGACCATAATCCTTCTTCTTGGTTGCTACTTGTGCAACATTTTATTCTCTATCTAGTGGTTCCTCAATGTACGCTGCATCCAAAGAATAGTCAATGGGAAAGTCAGAGTGTAGTTCTATTTGAATAAAATTAAAACAAGAAGTATTAAGATCAAATTCTTCCCCATCAAAGTAAGCAGCTTCTTTCATGGTCTACTTAGGAAAATCCACTAGTATCTCTTCACAAGCTTCCTTCAATAAATATTCAACTTGTCCAGAGAGCTCCATATGTTCCTCAGCAGGTGCACATCCAGGTTCTTCGTCATCCTCCAAGGCATAACTGAGATTGTCTGAATCTATATAATCAAAATCACAAGGAGTGATATAGAATTCAGATTCAATAAAATTAAAAGATATAGAGTCAATGAATGGTTCAACTCCCTGAGTCGATTCAGCCTTAATCTCTGCCACAATGGTAAGTGCCTCTTGGAGTAGACTCTCTGAGGATGGAGGTAGGTAGTCGGGCTCCTCCATCTTAACTTCAAATTCCACCACTTGGGTGGTTTCTTCCTTCACTGGTACTGGCTTTTCTTCCTTGTATTGTATGGGGAGATCTGGTAGTTCCTCACATTTAATCAAAAAATCATCCAATCCTTCTTGATCTCCCACTTGTAGCTCAGCAGGCAAGTCTTCCTCCTTTTCCACCTCAGGTTCTTGATCCTGCTCAGGGTTGGGTTGCTCCATTAATGCACAAACATAGTCAAATGATCTTTCATCTTTTCTCGTCAGTTGTTCAATGCTTTCTCTAAGTTCTTTCACTTGATCCCTTCTAAAATCTTCTTCTTGTTGTTGTTGTTGATGCACCTGTGAGTAATCTATCCATGCATAATAATATGAATTTGAATCCATCATGAATGTTTTTTAGTATTTTTAAATTTTTTCTAAAAAAATTAAAATCTACCTAAGATGTGAAAATTGAAAAAAATAAATGAATAACTGATTGGATCCCTGGAAATGGCACCAGTTTTGACGCATGCCTGTCGCGGGGCGTGGACAAAAACAATTATATTTTTCCCAGTGCAGCATAGTGGCTGACCAAGGTCGTCTCTCTTGAGGAGCCTTCTCAATTTGGTTCACTTAAATTATTCTATATCACCTAATATATCTCTTTTTGTGGTTTTTTTAATTATTTAAAACAATGAAATGAAAAGTAAGAATTCTAAATTTATACTTAGATGCAAGTCTAAACAGAATGAAGTTAGGAAGAAAGTACTTGGTTTGGGGTTCAACCAAGGATTCAATCATTATTCTCCTTTATATATTTGATTCTATTTTGATAACTCAAACATGGAATCTCATGTTTGAATTACTATTATTTTCCAGAATAGAAATATCTTGAGTTTCATGTCGTTGGGGACCGTCACCCAATCGGGGACATTCGCCTCGCCTAAGAATACAACTCAAGTCTATCAGAAATTTAGAATAAACATTAAAGAAAACTCATAAACTTATTGACCTCCCCCCGAGCCAAGCCTCAGGATTAGTCACTCATTTCCGAGAGTATGAGATTACTTGGTGGAGTGGGTGGAAGAAGATAGAGATAGAGAGAGAGAGAAATGAAGAAAAATGGATGGAGAAACACAAATGCATAGATAAATAAAACTAGAATTTTAATTACAATTGAAAATAAAACTAAAATAAAACTAAAATAAGAATAAAATAAAAATAATAAATGAGGGGGGAAGAGAGGAGCAGCAACGACCCGTGCCCCGGTGGGATCCCTCCTTGGCTTTGGGTGTCGAGCTGATGTTTTGGAAGGAGGAGAGGGCCTTCTTTTATAGATAGATTTCCGTCCCCCAAAAGTTTTCACGTTTTTGGACCCATAAATGGCCAATTCACGCGTGGACCCCTTATTCAATATTGTTCATGAATGTGTTGGACGTTCACCCTCCAAATAGAACATATTTGGACAGAGGATGAATGAGTTATGAATTTTTCAATCTCGGTTTCTGTTTCTAGGCGAAGCTTCCAGGATGGTTCCTACAATAGTGTGTCATTCAATGGACACCTTAATGACTTAAAAACTCCATAAAATTTGGTGTAACATCAGTCCTGGATTTCCTTGTTAATATCCAAGTGGAATCAATGCATTTGAAGGTGTGTAGTCCGAGTTGTGATTCCGTTACAGTTGTGGTGTCCATGCTGTCCGCTCGGAAAAATGTCCAAATTCAATGAATTTTTATACCCTATAGATGGCTGAATCATCTCCTGGTCCAGAATACAAAAATTAAGGAAATAAAATAAGTATTCTAAAAAACTTTGAATTAGAAAATTTGGAATTATATTTTTCAGTAAATGACCAAAATACCCTTGATGTAAAAATCTGTAAAAAAACCAGAATTAGTCATTTTTCACAATTTTGCTCCTTTTCATTCTAAAAGCCAAATTACCCATTATTTTTATAAAACAATGAAATACATGGGTTTTATCATTGAAAAATAGTAATAAATACTCATTATTTGATAAAAAATATGCACGTAAATTTGCTTTGTCACTCCTGCACGCCGGGCAGTGCAGATGCGCGCCGTTGTCCCCTTCGTGCAGTCGGCCAGAGTGCCGGCTACTGCCCTTGCTCCGCCGCGGCCGACGGGCCGCAGCTCTTCTCCGATGCGCGGTTGCGCTGCCGCTGTCTTCGCGGTCGGTCGCCGCTCTCAAGTCCCACTGGGGCCAATCGCCGACACCGGTCACCATCCTCCTCCACCACAAAGAACGCGTCAAAAACCACAAAGGTTGCGGAGAGGTCGGTCCATGTTCGTTTGGCCCACACCCTCCACGTTAGGGCATCAACAAGAGGCTAAATAATTCTTGAATCACAAAGAACGTCAAGAACGGGTAAGGGGGTATTCAAAACAACAAAACCTACAAGATACCCCGCAACAACCTCCCACAAAGACGAGAGAATCGCGGGTCAATTCATTAGTCGGTTGACCCGTGTTCTTCGTATAAATCCAAGAACGGGGAGGAGGAAAATAAAAAATGCTCAAACGAAATAACCCCCTACCTTGAACGTCGGAGAATCGTTCACGCTTTCTGGTGGACTGTGTTCTTAGTTCCTGCGACCGGCTCCCAAAGACGCCACTCGCATGTTGCCCATTGGTGGTTTGATGTCGTCCGTCACTTCCTGTTGGGTCAGCTTCATCTTCTAAGAGTCTGGTGTCGTGGAATGCCTTCAGCAATTCGCTGCTTGGTGAATCTCTCTGACACCCCTTCCCTAGCTCTATATTTATAGGAGAGGGGGATGGTAAGTAACGACGGAGAGAGTTAATGGGTCTCATTTATTAGGAAGCTTCCTAATTTCCCCCAACATTGCTGTTACTCAGATTGGAGGGTCAATCCATTTATTGTCTTGACATGTCACCAGTCCCACCTTATCGCTCGTCCGTTGGAGGAATAAAATAAAAATAAAATAATAAAGTTATTTTATTTATTCTATTAAAAGTTCCAAAAACTAACTTTTTCTCTAGATCTACTACAGTCGAAGTGAAGGTCTCCTTAATTGAATATCGGCGCTATGAGTTCAATGGTGTCCTCAGATTTCAATTCCGAGCATCGGTTCAAAAGTTACAAAATACTGCTTGCGCGTTTACTGAATGTACCTGAAAAAATGTTCGGAAAATTATTAACAGTCACCCTCGACCCGCGCCGGTCGAGGTTAGGCTCTGCCCAAGTGAAACACACCCCAACGAACCCAACGGTACTCTCAGATTTCCAATATGAGTTACTGTTTAAAAGTTATGGATTTTACAATAAAATAACTATCACTTAATTATTTTATTTACGGCCAAAAACTAACTTTCACTGGTGGCCTACGCCGGCCAAAGTTAGTATCTGTTTAAATAAAGCATGAACTCACAAGTTCAGCGGTGGTTTCATATTTTTAATCCGAGCTACCGTTTGTGAGTTATAAGCATTTGAAAAATAAAAATAATTTATTTAATTATTTTATTTATGATTATGCCATTTTTGGGTTTTCTCACAGGAGACCCGCGCCGACCAAACTTAAGTCGCGCCTAGGGTAAACCCACCATTTTGAATGCAATGGTGCCCTCAGATTTATGATATGGGAAACTGTTTAAGTGTTATTTCACTTTTTTAGGAAAACTGCTTACGCACACTAATTAAAACGTAACAAAACTTCGATAGATCATTCCAGGCACTCTGGACCTCAGAATCGCGCACTGTCAGATTTAAAAGTCTCAAAATAATTCCATATAATTAAAAAAATATTATATAGAAATTTCGGGACATTACATTCTCCCCACCTTAGAGATTTACGTCCTTGAAAGCCAAAACAAAGGCCAAACAACCAAAAGAGGGTATTGGGAACGAATCTGAGCCTCTTGCTCCCATGTGCTCTCTTGGAGGTTCCTGTGCTGCTAACGTACACACACCAGAGGTATCGACCGCCCACAAAGGACCCACTCCTACCGATCCTCAATCTCCACTGGAACCTCCGTAAACGACACCCCATCGTCTAAGTCCAGCTCGATGTGGTCGATGATGTGAGATGGGTCATGCTTGTATCCCCTCAGCTGGGATACGTGGAAGACGTCGCACAACCTCTCCAACTGCGGTGGAAGAGACAAGCGGTATGCTACCTCGCCTATCCTCTGAAGGATCACAAAAGGACTGATAAAACTCGGTGATAACTTGCCCCCTCATCCAAATCTCCATAGTCTCCGTCGAGGAGATACTGGGAAGAAAACGTGGTCCCCCTCCTAGAATTCCAAGGGTCTCCGTATTCTGTTAGCATAAGACTTCTGCCAACTCTCTGCAGCCTTCACTTGATGACAAGTGATACATCGTGATACAAACTCTGCCGCTGCTTTCTTCATCTCTAGCCACCAGTACTGACGCTGGAGGTCCTGGTACATCTTCACCACACTAGGATGTACCACCAGAGGGGACGTACAGAACTCCCTCAACACCTCCTCCTGAAGCATCACCGGTAATATGGTACGTTCTCTGAAGAGGATGACGTGCTCCCCAGCTTCAGAAAATCCATCAGGTGTCTGCCCTAAGGATATCTGAGCACGTCGAGCCTCACAGTCAATGTCCCCAAGTTGTGCCTCCCGAATTCACTGAAGGATTGGGGGAGTGACAGCCATAGACTGGAGGTAAGCTGTTCAATCTCTATCCATGAAGGATATATGTAGCGCGACTAGCTGCTCTGAAGGCTCACTCAGCAGCTGCTGACCAAACCTCCTGCTGAGTGCCTCTGCTATCACGTTCCCCTTACCAGGAGTAAAGATTATCTCAAAGTCATAGTCCTTGAGGAACTCTATCCATAGTTTTTGTCTCAACTTCTGAAAGCTCTGCTGACACTTCTCTGTCCACAGGAAAGGCTCCTCCTTCTTCGTCAAAGCTGAAAAGGGTGCCGCTACCCTGGAGAAGTCTGGTCCAAAACTCTGGTAGTACCCAGGAAAACCAGAAGTCCCTCTCCCTACGGGGAGGTAATCTTGGAAACATCTTTTGAAAAGATGTCCCCATGATCCTCCACCCCTGTTTGGAACTGAAAACTGAAAACTCTTGATGCCACGAGGGTAATTCTGGCCAACTCAAGAGTGATTGAATGCACCCTCCTATGCACGAGTTTATCCTGTGCTACCCAGGTTTCCTTTTTCTCCGACCAAGGAAAACCCCATTCCGATGTTTTAGAGAAACCAAAACCTTTTTGCCTAATACAGTCAATCTGAGTATGAACTATGGATGTCCATTCCATACCCAAACTAACGTCATAAGGCCTCGACGCTACTACCCAGAGTTTCCAACCGAAAATCTCGCCTCAAGGGTCAGATCACATCGTCGACGTAAGTGTGATTATCGAGTCTCCTCCCAAAGGTATCTCTAGACATGAGTGTCTAGCCAATAGCTTAACTGGAAACTCTAGGTCTTGAACAGGATTTGTGGAAAGAAGGAATTATTGGTACCTATGTCTATTTATACGGTAGCTAGTAGTAGACACAGACCGTACCTCGAATCATTCCTAGAGCCCTTGGGTCACACTCCTTGACCACATGAAGCTACTCCCTTCCCCTGTCCTCCAGCTCCTTGAGCCTGGTGGGGTCCACAAAGGGGGGGGGGTTGTAACATGTCGAAAAGTACACCACCTCATGATGCTACCCTAGCTCTGCTTCCACATCTGCAGCCCAGCAGATTCATCTGTCCCTAACACTTCTTCTTCCTGAAACATTTTTACATGCCGAAGTCTCTAAGACTGGCACCAGTTTCTTATTTTCCCACTACTAACATTCACTGGTTGTATCCACTCAGCCAAAGAACATTCAACCATAAAGGTACTCTCTATCACCCCAACATAAGTAGGAATTCATAGAGGAATAGTGCTAGCTCAGACGTCCTTAAAAACACTACGCTCGAAAGTCTGAGCCCCGAAGCACTGATTGTATCATATTCATCGTGTACCAGGAATTATCGGTACGTCTCGATGAATACTCAACTACCGACATGTCGTCCTGCCAAAGATGTAGAAGCTCTAGAGAACTCTCAACCACCTCCTCAAGCCAGTCCTCAGCCACCTGTGAGTTAGGCTCACCTTGGAACCTGAGGGGTATCTGATGCCGAATCATGTGTAAGGCACTAAGACTATATGTGTCCTCTACCGGTACCGTCGCTTGTAACTGTTGACCAATGGGTAGTGATATAGCTGACACACTACCTGAAGGTACCATCTCAGGCAACAGTCCAAGTACCAAAGCCTCATCACTATGCATACCATCCTCATGGTCACTCACCGGAAAAGACTAGTAGCTAAGATCACCATCTGCTCTACTGATGTCTCAACTAGGCCGAAAAACTCTAACAACCGCCTCCATCCAGCCCTCAGCTGCGTGGGAATCTGTCTCACCTCGAAACCTCAAAGGCCTCTACTACTGAACTCGTGCAACGTGCTCAGTCGGCATGCACCGTCTGCCAGTGCGGCTGGTGGTAACTACTTCCCAACGGGTGGTGGTGGTGCTGGTACACCACCTGAAGGTTCCAACCTAGTAAGAGGGCCCTGCACCGGAGCCTCGTCGCTCGGTGGGCCATCATCATGTACTCTCTCTCGAGAATCCTAGATGGATGTCTACGTGGAGGCATCCTCAAAAGAAACAGGTGCTCCACAATCAATAAGTTATACCTGGTGAGCTGACTCAAAGAGTTCATAAAGAAAACTTTTCAAAACACGCACAAAATCAGTTCTTCCGTGTAATAAGTCAGAAATTAGAACTCAGGGTTCTGGTGTATGGATATGTCGGTCGCCGCACCAACACTGGACTCCCTGAACTGAAAACCACACTCATTACACTTAACACTATTGCTTCACAGAAAATATCAGAGTCCTAGTTATTCGGTAGAACCGAACTCCTGTGATACCAATTTTTCATGACCCGTCCCTCAGGGCCCATGCCGTGACTACCCCAAGCCTGCCTTCCATAGGCCAGGGGCTGGCAACTAGCACCGAAAGGTGTATTCCCTAAAACCAGGAAGGCATTTCCTTTATAACCCGTAAACACACACAACCAAGAACAAAACATGATACGAACACAAGTAAACTGTATAGTAAAATGTGTGTGTACAGTAAGAAAAGGGGCCAGAATACATGCCCAACTAGAAAGTACAAGAAAACTGAAAAGTAAAAGTAAACTGAAATAGCTCCTGGAAACTCCCACCAAGGATCCTACCTGAAGGGTAGGTACAACTCTTGAACGGTCGTCTCTGTGGTACACATTGCCTAATGTCCACCTCTGAGCTACCTCTAGTCCTGGTACTTTCGTCCACAGTCAGCGCAGTCTATCGTCTGCCCCAAACACAACAAGGTGCGGGTGTAGCTCATGCAGGGGTGAGTATAACGATACACAATAGGGACCCCGAGACCCCCAAAAGTCTCCCAAAATCCACAAAGGATAAACCAAAAATCATGGAAACAATATTCAACCCTACTTAGGTATATTCCCATACATATACCTAAGTTATTAAGTATAATCATCTCATTCATGAGGAAACACATGGCCCAACTCATTAGCCCAAAGCTCAACTATTCCACGAAGGAAAGAATACCCCTAGGGTAACATCACAAAGGTAAGTACCACAAAGGTAATTACACACAGAAGAATACAATAAAGGTATCACCACAATGATAAGTACCATAAAGGTACACCACATAGAAGAATACCACAAAGGTATCACCACGAATGTAAGTGCCACAAAGGGACGCCACACAGAATAATTCCACAAAGGTATCACCACGAAGGTAAGTGCCACAAAGGTACGCCACACAGAAGAATACCAAAAAGGTATCACCATGAAGGTAAGTACTAAAAAGGTACGACACACAGAAGAATACCATAAAGGTATCACCATGAAGGTAAGTACCACAAAGGTACGCCACACATAAGAATACCATAAAGTTATCACCATGAAGGTAAGTACCACAAAGGTACGCCACACAGAAGAATACCAAAAAGGTATCACCACGATGGTAAGGACTCAGTTCACACCAGGTATAACTTAGGTATGTTAATAAAGATGATTAGATATTACTACTGAATCATCTTACTCTGTTAAGAGGCAGACCCACGCTAAATCATCAAACCCACAAAGGATCCTAGTACAATAGACCCACATAGAATCCTAGTATAGTAGACCCACGTAGGATCCTAGAGCAGTCTCACGTGGATTACTAGAGAGGATCCAAGTGAGACTCTCGAACACAGACCCACGTAGGATCCCAAAACACAGACCCACAAAGGATCCAAAAGCACAGACCCACAGAGGATCCTTTTCTCATGTTACAACCATCTACAGGGTTCCCGCACTAAGCTCGCTTGATTTCTAGGAGGGTCCTCTCCTCAAGCCACATGTTGATACTACAACTGTCATGAAGTCCCACGAAGTCCCACGAAGAAGTATCCCAAAGGATCGCCATGAAAAGGGGTCTCAACGCAACAAACAGTGCGTCAATCGTACGTCTGATCTGTAAGTTATTAGCATTTTAGTCCCGAGGGCCCGGTTGGATTCAAGTTCGATCCAACCCAGCCATACCCCAAATTTATCGAAAACCCAAGTGGGGTATACCAAAAGGACCATCTCGATACAAGGTTTCTGGTTCTATAGGCGGTTCATCAAACAAACACCCGTAGCTCAAGATATGGCCGAAAGAACGAAAAGGGTCGAAGTTGGTTCGGGTCCGGTCCGACCCGAGTCCGGCCCTGGGTCCGACTCAGCCCGCTGGGTCCGGCCATGGGTTCGACCTGGCCTGTTGGGTCTAGCCCGACCTGCTGGGTTCGGCCCGTTGTGGTGCGGTAGCCCATCGCGGCCGGTCGGACGACCGACAACGAGATGGACGCCCTCCTCTTGCCGCTGTGGCACAAGACTGTGGCTCCTACACACCGGGCGGCGCAGATGCACATTGCTGTCCCCTTCATGCGGTCAGCTGGAGTGCCGGCTGCTGCCCTTGCTCTGCCGCGGCCGATGGGCCGCGAGTCTTCTCCGGTGGTGCGGTTGCGCCGCCGCCGTCTTCGCGGCTGACCGTGGTGCCAGCCTCCGCTCTCGAGTCCCACCGGTGCCAATCGTCGGCACCAGTTTCCATCCTCCACCGTGAAGAACGCGTCAAAAACCACAAAGGTTGCAGAGAGGTCGGTCCATTTTCATTTGGCCCGCACCCTTCGCGTTATGGCGGTAGCAAGCAACTCAATAATTCTTGAATCACAAAGAACATCAAGAATGGGTAAGGGGGGTATTCAAAACAACAAACCATACAAGATACCCTGCAACAAACTCCTGCAAAGACGAGATAATTGTGGGTCAACTCGTTAGTCAGTTGACCCGCATTCTTCATATAAATTCAAGAACGGGGAGGAGGAAAATCATAAATGCTCAAACGAAATAACCCCTACCTTAAACATCGGAGAATTGTCTACGCTTACCCATGGACCGTGTTCTTAGTTCCTACGACCGACTTCCAAAGACGCCACTCGCACGTCATCCATTAGTGGTTCGATGTCATCCTTCACCTCCCGCTGGGCTGACTTCGTCTTCTAAGGGTTTGGCGTCACGACATTCCTTCAGCAATTCGCTGCTTGGTGAAGCTCTCCGATACCCCTTCCCTAGCTCCATATTTATAGGAGAGGGGGATGGTAAGTAACAACGCAGAGAGTTAATGGGGATCATTAATTAGGAAGCTTCCTAATTTCCCCCAACATTTTTGTTACTCAGATTGGAGGGTCAATCCATTTATTGGCTTGACACGTCACCGGTCCCACCTTACCGCTCGTACGTTAGAGGAATATAATAAAAATAAAATAATAAAGTTATTCTATTTATTCTATTAAAAGTTCCAAAAACTAACTTTTTTTGGACCTACTTCGGTCGAAGTGAAGGTCTCCTTAATTGAATATTGGTGCTGCGATTTCAATGGTCTCCTTAGATTTCAATTCCGAGCACCGGTTCAAAAGTTACAAAATGCCACTTGCGCATTTACTGAATGTACCAAAAAAAAAGTTTGGAAAATTATTAACAGTCACCCTTGACCCATTTCGGTTGAGGTTAGGCTCTTCCTAAGTGAAACACACCCCAATGAACCCAATGTTACTCTCGGATTTCCAATCTGAGTTACCATTTAAAAGTTATGGATTTTACAATAAAATAATTGTCACTTAATTATTTTATTTACGGCCAAAAACTAACTTTCACTGGTGGCCCGCGCCGGCCAAAGTTAGTATCTTCTTAAATAAATCATTCCTTCATGAGTTTAGAAGTGGTATCATATTTTCAATCCGAGCTACCATTTGTGAGTTATAAGAATTTGAAAAATAAAATAATTTATTTAATTATTTTATTTATGATTATGCCATTTTTGGATTTTCTCATAGGAGGCCTGCACCAACCAAAATTAAGTCGCTCCTAGGGTAAAACCTCCATTATGTACGTAACGGTTCCCTCAGATTTCTGATCTGAGAAACCGTTTAAGAGTTATTCCACTTTTTCAAGAAAACTGCTTATGTGCGCTAATTAAAGCATAACAAAACTTCGACAGATCATTCCGGGCACTCTGGGCCTCAGAATCACGCACCATCAGATTTCAAAGTCTTGAAATAATTCCATATAATTAAAAAAAATTATACAGAAATTCCGAGACATTACACTCCTCAATATTTTTTATTTTATAAATTGTCATGTGTTCACGTTGATTTCATCGGGTTTCTCCTGTAAAATTAATATATCTTGATTATAGTCATTAGAACCATGTTCTAAGATCCATTCCATATATGTGATTCAACATTGGTGGTTACATCCATAACTCCTACCACACTAAGTAGGGTGTTATCCATAAATGGGATTTTAGTGGTTTGACATGTTCGATTGAGCCACCATTCAGGTGTGATTTGTCTTGACCCTGATAATGATAATCCTCCCTCATTAAATGACTATTGAACTTATAATAGATAGCATTGAGTGTCACTTGACCCACCTAAGGTAAGTTCTTTAATTTGATAAATCAATTTAAAATGGAAATAAAAAGTATATGGTATATATATGACTTGGCCTAATTGAATATAATTGAATGCTTGGTTAAATGTCTATAGAACCCCTTTACACTTATGATATAAGGTAACGGGATGAACCTAATGAATTAAATATGACTAATGAATGGAATGGTTGCATGCCTAGTTAGCCTTGTCAAACTAATGAAAGGTAATGGCTTGAACCTTGATTATATAAATGGTATGACCATTACACAAATTGATTAAATAAATTAATTAAATGTAAGGTTCCTAATTGTATATGGACCTTGAAATAATTATAGGAGTGGTTATAATCAAGTTAGATTTTAGATTCCTGAGGGAATTCCTTTAGCACGCTAGTGGAATTTTTTTAACACGTCAGTATTTTTCACATTGGTTCTATATAACCGACGTGCAAAGCTGTAAAACTTGATTTATCACATCGGTTATTTTATAACCGACGTGATAAATCGATGAGAATCAATTTATTACGTTAGTTATTTTATAACTGACATAATAAAAACTGAGATTAGATTTATCATGTCGGTTGTTTTATAACCGATGTGATATATTGAATCTCGTCACTTTATCATGTCAGCTATAAAATAACCAACATGATAAAGCTAATCTCAACAATTTATCATGTCGGTTATCAAAAGAACCGATGTGATAAAGCTCCATTTATCACGTCAGTTATAAAATAACCGATGTGATAATTTTTTTCTATGTCGGTTATTAAATAACCGACATTATATAGATAAAAAATAGGTTACCATGTCAGTTATTTAATAATCGATGTGATAAAGCTTTTAAATGATTTATCGCAACCCGTATTCAGTCATTCTTTTTTCTTCGATCGGGTGACCTGTGACTCGTCACTCTCACATGGAAAACCTAGAAAGGATTCTTCGAAGTCGTGCCCTCTAGCCTCATTTTTCCAACATCATTAATCATATTTATTATCATCAGATCTATCAGGTCGACTCAAAACACTCAAGTAAGGCTCACATGACTCGGTTTCAGTTTTTATTTTTCGTGATGCCCCAAACTAATTTTTTGAGATGTTATTTTTATTTGTTCTTTATATCATGGTAAGTTTCATAGCGTTCATTTATACCATACTAAATTATTTTCTGGTAAAATAAACCTACGGAAGTGATATCATGCAAGTTTACGATTTTTGTGTGTTCTATCATGTGTGTGTGCGCGTACAGGGGGTTTCCAAGGGGGTGGGGGGGGGTGTGCAAGTGGGTGGGGGTGTCCAGGGGGTGGGGGGGGGGGGCTGTCCAGGGGGGTGGGGGTGTCCAGGGGGTGTCAAAGGGGGTGGGGGGTGGTGTCCAGGGGGTGTGGGGGTTGTCCAAGGGGGTTGGGGGTGTCCAAGGGGGTGGGTGGGGGGGGGGGGTGTCCAAGGGGGTGAGGGGGATGTCCAAGGGGGTAGGGGTGTCTAAGGGTGTGTTTGTGTGTGTGTGTGTGTGTGTGGGGGGGGTGGTGGTGTCTATGGGGTGAGTGGGCTGTCCAAGGGGGTAGGGGTGTCCAGGGGGTAGGGGGTGTCCATGGGGGGGGGGGGGGCTGTCCAAAGGGATGGGGGGCTATCTAGGGGGTGGGGGCTGTCTAGAGGGTTGAGGGGCTGTCCAGGGGGTCGGGTGGGGGGGCTATCCAGAGGGGTGGGGGTGGGGTGTCCAAGGGTGTGGTGGTGTCCAGGGGTGTCCAAGGGGGTGGGGGGGTGGTGTCTAGGGGGGGGGTGAGGGGGATTTCCAATGGGGTAGGGGTTTCGGGGGGGGGGGGGGTGAGGGGGCTATCTAGGGGGGTGGAGGTGTCTAGCGGGGTGTCCAAGGGGGTAGGGGTTGGGGGTGGTGTTCGGGGGGGGGGGGGTGGGCTGTCCAAGGGGGTGGGGGTGTCCAGGGGGTGGGGGGGGGGGGGCTATCCAGAGGGGTGGGGGGGGGGATGTCCAGGGGGTGGGGCTATCTAAGGGGGGTGGTGGTGTCTAGGGGGTGTCCAAGGGGGTGGGGGTGGTGTCCTAGGGGGTGAGGGTTCTTTTTAAGGGGGTGGGGGTGTCCAGGGGGTGGGGGTGGTGTCCATGGGGGTGATGGGGCTGTCCAGGGGGGTGGGGGTGTCTAGGGGGTGTGGGGTTATCCAAGGGGGTTTCCAATGGGGTAGGGGGTGAGGGGTGGTTTCTGGGGGGGGGGGGGCTTTCCAAGGGGGTAGGGGTGTCCAGGGGGTGGGGGGGGGGTGTCCAGGGGGGTGAGGGGACTGTCTAGTGGGGTGGGGGGTGTCCAAGTGGGTAGGTGGTGGGGGTGGTGTCTAGGGGGGGTGGGGGGTGTCCAGGGGGTGGGGGATCATGTCCAGGGGGGGGGGGGGGGTGAGTGGGATGTCCAAGGGGTTAGGGGGTATCTAAGGGGTGGGGGGGGGGGGTGTCCAGGGGTGCAACCTAACCGTTTGCAGTGCCCGAGTTCTTCGAAAATGTATTTTTTACCATTTCCCCTATCAAATTTTAACACCAAAACGCCTCTTTCTCCCCCATTTGGAACATGAAACCCTAGGAGTATCCTTCTCCTCTTCTCCATGCCTCTCACCTCCTTCTAATGGTGATTCCAAGTGGTTTCTACAATTTTGGGGGTGATTTTTCCATATAATATCCTCCTTCCCCCTATTCTTCCTTCTTCCTTTTTCTTCTTAGTTGTTCTTCTTCATTATTGGTTTCTTTGGTCTAGGGTTCTTGTTTCTTTGTTTCTAAATTTAGGGTTTTTTTCTTTTTATAGTTCTTCTTGGTATTATTTTCTCATTTGGACCTTCTTGAAGCCATTTTGAGTGGTCATCATTGAAGGTGTCTTGGATTGAGGTAGGTTTCCCTATGTATTAGACTTTAAATTTAAGAATAATTGATTTCTTGATGTTTATAAATTTATTTTATGCTTGTTAAAAATATATAATTTTTGAAATATTACTTGAATTAAATCAAGTTGCATTCCCATTAAATTAAATTTTGTGGAATTATTTTACATAGCCCTGCACAACAAGTGTTTGATTAAAAGCCTAGTTGGCCCTTATAAGAGGCTTATGATTTCCAAATGATGTTGTGCCTTTTAAAATGTATTTCAAATATTTCATGGATTCCTAAATGGTGTGTTTTTATACTTTTGAAAACGTTTTTCTTATAAAACAATGGGTGTGGCCCAGTTGGCACTTTTAGAAAGTGGGTTTTCTTTGGAAAACTCTCCTTGGAATGTGTCTCTTGACTTATCATTATTAAATGGAATGATAATGTCCTTGGTACGGGACTTCCATTGTGTGTTAATAGACCTAAGGCAAGGGTACTTCCTTGGATTGGTGTTCTGGGGTGATTCTTGTGGGTGTGTGGCATATGTGTGTCTTGTGCTTATTCTTTATATATGGTTGATTGTTTGATACTCCTCGGATCACCCCCATTTTAGACATAACATGGAAACCTAGAATTGGTAGTAGATTATTCGAGAATTCTTGATGCACTAGTTTAAGATTATGCTCTAGCTAATTGACCCTTAGTATAAACACGCTCTGCTTTGGGGATGGTTCCCCTCGTGAGTTAGGGCTGTTTGATTGCATCAGGCATGCCAAAAGGATGGATTAGGTTACAATATGTTCTAGATTTTCCCCTAATAACCTAGGTATTACCATGTTCTTTGACACTTGTTTATTCATGGAGGATAATCTAGGTGCCTCATCTAGTATGGTTACTTGAATACTGCTTACCCATTGCCCTCATTATGTCATCATTGATTATGCTCCCTAATTGTGGTGCGTCTCTTTGGTAAAATTGAATGCTTGGTTTCAAATGTTTTCATGAGTATTTTTTTTAGAAAAACTATGTTTATTTTCCTGTATTTCAAACTAGCATAAAATGAAATATTTTATTTAAATGAAATGCATAGGGACAACCCCTACCCCCTGGACAACCTCTACCCCCTTGGACACCCTGGATAGCCCCCTACCCCCATGGATAGTCCTTACCCCCTGGGACAGCCCCCCACCCCCTTGGACAACCCCCTACCCCCTTGGACACCCCCTTGGTATATATATATCCCAATAGTTTCATTGAAACTGTTGGAATATTTTAACTTCAGGTAGTCTATACCAATGGTTTTAGTAGAATCATTGGTATAGGGCTATTTCAATGACCATCATACCAACGGTTTGTGAAACTGTTGGGGTATTCTATCCCAATAGTATTGAATGTATACATATTTTAATATTTACACTTCATATTTCTTTTTTATGGAAGGGTGAATTTGGTATCTAGTTTCATCCGGATGCATTCTTTGTGTACCTTAAGAAGAAAGGATCCAAGATGAATTTAAAACTATTATATCTAACTATTTTTTCTTTTTAAAATCATTTTCATGCATATTTTTTTCAAATACGCATAGATTTGTTTTATATTTCAAAGTTTTTTTACATTCAAATTATGATATTTTTAAAATAAATATATATTTGTCTTATCTTAACAAGATGTATAACTTTTCTATTTGTTATAGGTAATAATGAGTCTAAGTTGGATTACGGCACATCAAATGAGTATTGAATATAAGGAAGGTGTTGATGCCTTTTTGGAATTTTCTAAACAAAATGTTCCAAGCAGTGACATTTTTTTCTGTCAATTCTTGAAATTTTTGAATATGAAGAAGTTGAAAAGTAGAGAGATCAAAGATCATCATATTTGTCATGGTTTTAATCCAACTTACAGCCCTTGGATTTGTCATGGTGAAACTGGATAGAATGTCAGATCTACTGATGATGATTATTTGCAAGATGGTAACTCCTATGGAATTGAAGAAATGATCCGTGATATTGTAGCAGAGCAAATTGAGATAGAACCGAAAGTTGCGCATATATATGTTGATGATGAAAAACCATTGTATCCTGGTTGTACGAATTTTACGGTTTTGTCGGTGGTGTTAAGATTGATTAACCTGAAGGAAAAACATGGATGAAGTGACAAAAGTTTTACAGAGCTGCTACAATTGTTGAAAGAAATTCTTCCAAAAGACAATGATCTTCCAGATTCACATTATAAGGCAAAGAAAATATTATGCCCGATGGTATTGGGATACAAGAAAATGCATGCCTATCCAAATGACTATATGATATATAATAAGGAATATGAATTTATATCAGAGTGTCCTAAATGTGGGACATCATGGTATAAGTGGAAAGAAAAATCACAGGCTGATGTAGAGATTATAAAGATCCCTTCCAAGGTATTTTGGTATCTTCCTATAATTCATCGTTTGAAATGTGTATTTGCTAATTCACATGATGCAAAAAGGTTAAGATGGAATGATGATGAGCAGATATTGATGAAAAAATATGTCATCTAGCTGATTTTCCATAATGGAAGAAAATTGATGAGCAATATCCTACATTTGGAAATGAAATTAGAAATATTAGAGTAGGGTTGTGCACAGATGGAATGAATCCATACTAAAACCTCAGTAGCACACATAGTTCATGACCTATTTTATTGGTAATTTACAATATCTCTCCTAAAGTTTATATGAAGCACAAATATTTCTTGTTGAGTATAATGATCTCTGGTCTGAAGCAACCCATAAATGATATTCATGTTTTCTTGTCACCATTGATTGATGATTTAAAACTTTTATGGGAGGATGGTATTGGGGTGTATGATTCTTATAAAAAGGAATATTTTAAATTGCATGCAGTGCTTATATTCACTATAAATTAATTCCTATCATATGAAAATTTGTCTTGATATAGTGTTAAGGGGCATAAAACATGTCTAATTTTCAAACAAAAGACTTCATATTGTCAATTGCATCATGGGAGGAAAACAGTGTACATGAGTCATTGAAAGTTTTTGCCTATGGATAACTCTTATAGAATACTAAAAAAGGAATTCAATGGATCACAAGAATTTTATATTGCTACAAAACCTTTATCCCATGATGAGTATTTTGAGAGGGTGGAAAACCTTGACGTGACATTGGGAAAGACACAGAAATATGGTAATGACAGGCATATTTGGAAGAAAAGGTTAATATTTTTTGAGCTACCATATTGGAGATATCATGAAGTGAAACATAATATTGATGTCATGCATGTGGAGAAGAATATCTACAACAGTTTGATTAGAACATTTATATATATTAAAGGAAAGACAAAAGATGGGTTGAATGCAAGATTAGACTTAATGTCAATGAGAATACGTTTGGAGTTAGCTCCCACTCCTAATGGAAGATGAACATTTCTTCCCCCACCTTGTCATACATTATCCAAGAGGGAGAAAATTATCTTTTGTCAATGTCTTCATGATATCAAAGTGCCTCAAGGTTATTCTTCAAATGTAAATTTTTTTGTCTCTTTGAAGGATTTGAAGTTGATAGGTATGAAATCTCATGATTGTCACGTCATGATGCAATAAATTCTACTAGTTTCATTGCATGAGATATTTCCCATCTGTGTCATAAAGACTATAATGAAGTTGTGTTATTTTTTCAACTCAATTTGTAATAAGGTGATTGATGTGAATGCTTTGAATATTTTGGAAAAGGATGCAATTTCTATACTTTGTCAATTGGAAATGTATTTTCCTCCATATTTTTTTTGATATAATGGTGTATTTAATGATTCATCTAGTTCTAGAAATAAAGATTTGTAGACCTGTATATCTTCGTTGGATGTATCCTTTTGAAAGGTATATGAAAATATTGAAGGGGTATGTTAAGAATCTATATCGACCTGAAGCCTCTATTATTGAAAAGTATATTTATGGGGAGGGGGGGTGTCCATGGGTGTGGGAGGGTGTCCAGGAGGGTGGGGGTTGTCCAGGAGGGTGGGGGGATGTCCAGGGGGTGTCCAGGGGTGTGTGTGTGTGTGGGGGGGGGGTGTCCAGTGGGGTGGTGTGGGGGGGGGGGGTTCAGGGGAATGGGGGGCTGTCCAGGGGTTTGGGGGGGTGGTGTCCAGGGTGTCCATGGGGGTGGGAGGGTGTCCAGGAGGGTGGGAGGGCTATCTAGGGGAGTGGGGGGCTGTTGAGGAGGGGTGGAGGGGTGGGGGTGGGGTGGGGTGGGGTGGGGTGGGGGGCTGTCCAGTACTTATAGACACAGGAGCGAGTCACTCTTTCGTAGCTGCTGCCCTTGTTCGGAGTTCGGAGATTACGACAGAGCCGTTGGCTCGATCCTTACGGCTAGAGACACCTATGGGAGAAAACTCGACGATTACGCATTGGTGACGGTAGTGTGAGCTTACTCTAGGAGGCAAGAGCTTCGGCTGAGATCTTCTTGTAGAAGCGTCGAGGCCTTACGACGTCATCTTGGGCATGGATTGGTTATCTATGGTCCATGCACAAATTGACTGTTTTAGGTGCAAGGTGCGATGTGTACACACCGACGGGAGCAGGTTCACCTTCACCGGAGAGAAGGGAGCCTTCGCAGAACAGGATGGACTTCCGCAGAGGATAGGACAGCCCATCACTCATCAGTTGGCTAGTCTCATCCTAGGAGCAGTGGACGTGCGGAGTCCTGGTTTTCCTGTAGTGGTGGATCAGTTCGCGGATGTTTTTCCCAACGACGTTCCAGGGCTACCTCCTCGTAGAGAGGTAGACTTTTATATTGACCTGTACCCCGGGACAGCCCCGATATCGACTCCAGCATATCGGATGGCCCCCGCCGAGCTTCGTGAGCTACGGGTACAGTTGGAGGACTTGAAAGGCAATTGGTTCATCTGACCTAGTGTTTCACCCTGGGCTTCCCCGATTTTGTTCGCCAAGAAGGCAGACGGGAGCTTGCGAATGTGTGTTGATTATCGTCGCCTGAACCAGGTGACAGTGAGGAACAAGTATCCGCTACCAAGGATTGATGAACTCTTTGATCAGCTCAAGGGAGCACGGTGGTTATCGAAGATAGACCTCAGGTCAGGCTATCATCAGCTCAGAGTCAGAGACGAGGACATGCAGAAGACGACCTTCAGATGTCGGTATGGACACTATGAGTTCTTGGTTATGCCTTTTGGTGTAACCAATGCTCCAGCAGTGTTCATGGCCCTCATGAACAAGATCTTTCAGCCATACCTCGATCGATTTGTCGTGGTCTTCATCGATGACATTTTGATCTACTCGATGACTGAGGAGGAGCACGCCTACCACTTGCGGGTTGTACTAGACACACTCCGAGAGCACTAGCTTTATGGTAAGCTCTCGAAGTGCCAGTTCTAGATATGTGAGGTCCACTTCTTGGGACACGTTATCTCTGAGGCTAGAGTTGCAGTGGATCCTGCGAAGATCGAGGCTGTGTTAGCATGGGATCCACCCAGGAGCGTGATGGAGGTGCGGAGTTTCTTGGGACTAGCTGGATACTACCGGAGATTCGTGCCAGACTTCTCTAGAGTTGCGGCACCACTCTCAGCTTTGACGAAGAAGGGGAAACCCTTCATATGGTCAGACAGATGTCAGCAGAGCTTCCAGGAGCTGAGACAGAGATTGACCAGCGCACCTATCTTGAGTTTGCCTGAGGAGGGAGTAGGGTACGTAGTCTACTGCGATGCATCAGGGACCAGACTCGGTTGCCTCCTGATGCAGGAGCGGGCAGTGATCGCCTATGGATCACTTCAGTTGAGGCCGCATGAGCAGAACTATGCTACCCATGACCTGGAGTTAGCAGCAGTGGTCTTCGATCTGAAGACATGGCGACACTATCTGATGGGCGAGCGCTTTACAGTCTTTTCTGATCATCAGAGTCTCAGGTATATCTTCTCGCAGAAGGACCTAAACCTGAGACATCAGTGATGGATCGAATTCCTCCAGGACTATGACTTTGAGATAGTCTATACTACTGGGAAGGGGAACGTAGTAGCTGATGCCCTCAGCAGGAGGATGGGCATTCAGCTGCTTGAGGAGGCGACAGAGCAGCTAGCCGCTTTGCAGATATCCTTCGTGGATAGAGACAGAGCAACCTTCCTTCAGTCTCTCACCATCTCTCCTCCACTTCTACAGCGGGTCAGAGAGGCACAGCGTGGGGATGCTGACTGTGTGACACGACATGCACAGATATCCTCGGGACAGGCACCTGATGGTTTCTCCCTTGGAGCAGAGCACGACATCCTTTTCAGAGGATGTACCATGGTACCATTTGCTTTACGGGAGGAAGTGCTGAGAGAGTTTCACACTTCTTCTTTGGCGGTACATCCCGGAGTGGCGAAGATGTACCAGGATCTCAGATGACAGAACTGGTGGCCGGGCATGAAGAAGGCTGTAGCAGAGTTCGTTTCTCGATGCCTCACCTGCCAGCAGGTGATGGCAGAGCATCAGGTACCAGCAGGCTTGGTACAGCCCTTGGAGGTCCCGGAGTGGAAGTGGGACAGGATATCTATGGACTTCATGACTGGACTTCCACACACTTCCAGAGGTCACGACTCCATCTGGGTGATTGTCGACCGACTCACCAAGTCGGATCACTTCTTACCCATCAGAGAGCAGGGTTCAGTGGAGATCTTGGGACGTCTTTATCTTCAGGAGATTGTGCAGCTTCACGGTGTGACATCATCTATTGTCTCCGATCGAGATGCTCGCTTTACTTCCTGGCTTTGGAAGGGATTGTAGGAGGAGTTCGGGACGCAGCTACGTCTGAGCACAGCCTTTCACCCTCAGACGGATGGTCAGACGGAGAGGACCATTCAGACTCTCGAGGACATGCTCTGCGCATGTGTCCTCGACTTTGGTCGTAACTGGGAGGACCACCTACCCTTGGTGGAGTTTGCGTACAACAACAGCTACCACTCCACCATCGGGATGGCACTGTACGAGGCGTTGTATGACCGACCTTGTAGATTTCCTTTGTGCTGGACAGACCCTGGGGAGTCAGCACTTGTGGGACCAGAGATGATCCAGGCCACGACAGAGAAGGTCCAGGTCATCCAGGAGCGGATGAGGATAGCTCAGAGCCGGCAGAAGTCATATGCTGACAGGAGGCGGAGGCCACTGGAGTTTGAGGATGGCGACCACGTCTTCTTGCGGGTCTCACCTCGACATGGTATATGGAGATTTGGCCGAGGCGGAAAGTTATCTCCACGCTTCATCGGACCCTTCCAGGTCCTCAGCAGGATAGGCGAGGTGGCTTATCGCCTGGCTCTACCACCTCAATTGCACCGAGTGCACGACATATTCCACGTATCTCAGCTGAGGAGATACGTGCACGACCCGACGCACATCATTGACCATGGGGAGCTTGACGTTGACGATGGGGCGACTTTTACGGAGGTCCCGGTGGAGATCGAGGATCGACAGGAGCGGGTCCTACGTGGACGGTCGATTCCTCCAGTGCGCATCAGATGGCAGCATAGGAATCTCCAGGAGAGCACTTGGGAGCGGGAGGCTCAGATGTGTGCTCAGTACCCTCATTTGTTTCCCTAGTTTTGATGTATCTTTACGGGGACGTAAAGCCCTGAGGTAGGAGTAATGTAAAGACCTGTAAAATTCAAGGGAAATTTTTTCTTAATTTTCTTTGCAATTTTACAAGAGCGCGGTTTCTGACGGCACCAGATTCCGAGGCCCGGTGTGCCCGTAATCAATTTCCGAAGTTTGGCTCGGGTACGTTCAGTGAACGAACGAGCGGAAATTTCTAACTTTTGAACCGGTGCCTGGAATCGAATTCCGAGGGCACCGATGAGCTCGTAACGCCGATATTCGCTTAAGGAGACCTTTTCTGAGGTTGCGTTTTATGCGGGTTGAGAGTTAGTTTTGGGGGAATTAAAATGAAGTTAAATAAAATGTGGAAACACATTTTATTTTTACCCATGTTGGTTATATCCTCCCAAAGGGAGTTAGAGGTGGGACCCACATCCACTTAACCTCCCTTGAGAGGATTAAGTGTGGTGGGGCCCACACGAACCCTAACTTTTCAACTCCCCTTAAAACTCCCAAATAACTCCTCTCTTATTAATTTGACAACTTGAGTTATTAATTGAGTTGAGTTGTTTAATTTTCAAACCTTTGAAATTCAAGTGGTTTAGTTGTGTAAATAAAATAAGCCTTAGACTTATTTTATTTTGTTAGAGTTTTTGTCTCCTTGAGAGAGTTGGGAAGTCTTCTTCATCTTCTTCAAACTCAACGAAGAACGTGAAGAACACCGTTGTTCAATGAAGAACTTCTCCGCCGAAGAACACGGTCCTTTTGCGACGCCGTATCCGCGACGCGACGTACTTCTTCCACGTTGTCTCTTCCGCGACAGTTTTCCGCGACGAAATCACCGTCAAAGAACTTCGAATCCTCGCTTCACGATGTCGACGTCCTTTTCCCGCGACGCCCGACCACCGCGACGCTCGTCTTCCGCGGGTCGTTGACGAACACCGCTCTTGAAGCCGAGGTAGGGGAATTTTGTTATTTATTTAATTATTCCGTTCTTGATTCTAGCATGTTGAACTTCGTGGATAATCGAATAAATGCTATCATTTAACGAGAGGGGGTCGGACCGCACAAACATGGCCGAACCCCCCCTTCTTTGTTCATGATTGTTTCTTGCGGATGGAACGGGATTGCGTGGTGCCGTCGCACCACGCGGGAATCGAACGACAATTATTGCGCGATGCCGTCGCGCCGCGCCGTGGAAAGAAATTCAAGGACGTGACGCCGTCATGCCGCGTCGAAGGAAACTGAGGACGCCGCGGCCGGAACGGGACCGCGGCGGAGGGGCGCGGTGCTGTCGCACCGCGCCGGACGACGAAGGCCGTGGTCGGTTCCGAGCCGCGGCGGAACGAGGTGACCGGCGGCCAGCCGGGCCGCCAGTGTCGGAAGCCTGAAGGGGACCGACCTTTGCCGGTCCCGTTGAGAGGGAGCCGGCCGGCCAAGTCGGGCCGAGCGGAGTGGAGAAAACCGGGGGAATTTAATTCCCCCGGCTAGTCGAACTGTCCCCATTAAGAGGGGGGGCAGGCGCCCCCCGTTTCTTCAAACAGCTCGGCCTTCGGCCAAGCTGGCAGCGCGCCCAGCGCGCTGCCCCCAGCCGGACTGGCGCCTGGCCGGGCCGGGCCATGCCGGGCCGGGTCGACCCTGTCCGGGGCGGGTCGACCCGGTTCGGGCCAACCGGGGGGTCTCGGACCGAAACGGCCCGGGCCCGAAACCCCCGTTACCGAGCGGTTTGGATTCAAATGCCCATAACTCGGGCTACGGACCTACAAACGACGCGCCGTCAGCGGAGATGCGATCCTTGGATCGAGACGGTCGTTTTGGTATATCGCACTCAAGGTTTCAGATTACTTTGAGTTCGGCCGGGTTGGTTCGTACACGAAACCAACCGAGCCCTCGGAGCGGAAACACTCATATCTTGTGCTACGGACGTCCGATTGACATGCCGTCGACTTTGTTGAGTTCCTCTTAGTGAGACGGATCTTTTGGAATACTCCGACCGAGGTTTGGATGCAGGTGGAGTATGGTCGGGTTGGTTTTTCCTTAAAAACCAACCGGGCCCCTAGGGCGAAAAAGCCAATAACTCTCAGACCGGGCGTCCGATTGACGCGCCGTCTATTGCGTTGAGTTCCTGTTGACGATACGGAACTTTTGGATACATCAACTCAGGACTTTGTGACAGTTGATGTATCAGCCTCTCGGCTCGTGGAGCGGACCCTCCCGAACGAGCTTGCTGTGTGCGGGAACCCTAGAGCTGGCTGCGACTGCTACTGTGACTGCGACGACGACTGTGCAGAGATCCTTAGTGGATTCGACGACGATGACTATAGCACTCAGTGATCCTGTGTGGATCAGTGCTACCGATCCTGTGTGGGTCCGATCCTATGTGGGTCAGCGCTTAGCGGTCCTGTGTGAACCAGCGCCTACAGATCCTGTGTGGGTCCAATCCTGTGTGGGTCTTTGCGGGGGTTAGTACCTATCGATCCTTTATGGGTCCGACGACTTAGATGGATCAGTGATCATATCTATCATCTTTCGAAGAAGTATACCTGTGTGAGCTGAAATCCTGTTTACCTTCTTGTGTGGATTGTGTTGTGCTATCCTGTGTGGATTACGTTTGCTTTCCTGTGTGGAATACGTATACTTTCCTGTGTGGACTGAGTTGTACTTGGGCTCGGAGGTTGGAGCGTATTGGAATTGATGACTTAGGTATATGTATGGGCATATACCTAAGCAGTGTCGGTTGTTACTTCGTGATTGTATCTTTCTTTTGTGGTATATCCTTTGTGGATTTTGGGAGACCTTCGGGGGTCTCGGGGTCCCTACTGAGTAGCTTATACTCACCCCTGCACGGGCTATGCCCGCACTACGTTGTGTTGGTTGCAGACGACGGACAACGTTGATCGTGGTTGAGGCGTGCAGAGCAGGACGGTACCTGGAGGTGGATCACTAGGCGGGACGTACTCGGAGCGGACGACGGGACCCGAGGAGCTGTAGAGCTATCTGTACCCACCCTTCAGGTGGGATTTCCAGTGGACAGCTCGGTGTAGCGGCTTTTACTTTACAGTTGCTGTTTTCCCTTTCGAGTTGTACTTTACTTTCAGTTTGGGTTTGTATACTGGACCATTTACTTTTCCACACTTTCAGTTGTACTTTGTTTTTACTTAGTGTTTACTTTTCCGCTTGCTTACTCTGTGGTGCTTGTTTACTTTACAAAGGCAATGCCTTCCCTTTTTACTGGGATTTACGCCTTGGTGCTAGTCGCCAGCCCCTGGCCTATGGAAGGCGGGCTTGGGGTAGTCACGGCACAGGCCCCGAGGACGGGTCGTGACAGTGGGGGGGGGGGGGCTGTCCTGGGGGTGTCCAGGGGTGTGGGGGGTATCCAATGGGGTGGGGTGGGGGGTTCCAGGGGAGTGAGGGGGTTTTTAGGGGTGTGGGGGGATTCCAGGGTGTCCATGGGGTCAGGAGGATGTCCAGGACGATGGGAGGGTTGTCGAGGGGAGTGGGGGGCTATCCAGGAGGGGTGGGGGGGGGGTGTACAGTGGGGTGGGGGGGGGGGGGTTCTAGGGGTGTGGGAGGCTGTCCAGTGGGGTGGGGGGTGTACAGGGTATCCATGGAGGTGGGAGGGTGTCCAGGAGGGTGGAGGGCTGTCCAAGGGAGTGGGGGGCTGTCCAAGAGGGTTGGGGGAGGGGGGTGTCCAGGGGGTATCCAGGGGTGTGGGGGGTGTCTAGTGGGTTGGGGGGGGGGGTGTCCGGGGTGTCCATGGGGGATGGGAGGTTGTCCATGAGGGTGGGGAGCTATCCAGGAGGGTGGGGTGGGGGTATCTAGGGGGTTTCCATGTGTGTGTGTGTGTGGGGGGGGGGGTTCAGGGGAGTGGGGGGCTGTCCAGGGGTGTGGGGGTTGTCCAGGGTGTCCATGGGGGTGGGAGGGTGCCTAGGAGGGTGGGAGGGTTGCCTAGGGGAGTGGGGGGCTATCCAGGAGGAGTGGGGTGGGTGGGTGGGGGGGGGGGGTCCAGGGGTGTGGGAGGGCTGTCCAGTGGGGTGGGGGGGGGGTGTCCAGGGTGTCCATGGGGGTGGGAGGGTGTCGAGGAGGGTGGGGGACTGTCCAGGGGAGTGAGGGGTTGTCCAAGAGGGGTGGGGTGGGGGAGGGCTATCCAGGGGCTATCCAGGGGTGTGGGGGTATCTAGTGGGGTGGGGGTGGGGGGGGGGTTCAGGGGTCTGGGAGGGTTGTCCAGTGGGTGGGGGAGGGGGGGTTCAGGGGTGTGGTAGGGTTGTCTAGTGGGGTGGGGGGGGGGGGTGGGGGTGTCCGGGGTGTCCATGGGGGTAGGAGGGTGTCTACGAGGGTGGGTGATGTTTAGGAGGGTGGGGGGGGGTGGCTATCCAGGGGTGTGTGTGTGTGTGGGGGGGGGGTGTCGAGTGGGGTGGGGTGGGGGGGTTTCAGGGGAGTGGGGGGCTATCCAGTGGGGTGGGGGGGTGTCCAGGGTGTCCATGTGGGTGGGAGGGTGTCCAGGAGGGCGGGAGGGCTATCGAGGGGAGTGGGGGGGGGGTGTCCGGGGTGTCCATGGGGGTGGGAGGGTGTCTAGGAGGGTGGGGGCTGTCTAGGAGGGTGGGTGGGGGGGTGTCCAGTGGGGTGGGGTGGGGGGTTCTAGGGGTGTGGGAGGGTTTTCCAATGGGGTGGGCTGGTTTTGGTCTGGTTTAGGTCTGGTTTCGTTCTGTTTTTGGTATGTTTCAGGTTTTCTTTTGCAGGGCATAGTTGTGGTTGAATGATTTTATTAAAAAAAATATTTGGTTTTTACGTCGGTTATAAAATAACCGATGTAAAAAATGCATGTTTATGGGTTTTAACATCGGTTATTTGAAAGCCGACGTAACAAATGCATGGGAATGGGTTTTTATGTTGATTATTTCATAACCAATGTAATAAATGGAATGAAAATAGGTTTTTACGTTGTTTATTTGATAACTGATGTAATAAATGGAATGAAATAGGTTTTTTCATTGGTTATTTATTAACCGACGTAGTAGATATTTTTTCACGTCGGTTATTATTTAAGCGACGTGAAAAATGCTTGGTAAACTAGTTTATAATGTCTGTTATTAACATAACAGATGTGATAAAATCTTTGGAGGCGCATTTTATTACTTCGGTTATTCTAAAACAGACATGAAAAAGTAGACACCACATCAGTTATTTAAAAACCTCCATAATAAATCATGACTCCGAAGCATTTTCCACATCGATTTTTAATGAACCGACGTGAAAAACGTTTCAGATTATTGGTTTTTACATCGGTTTTAAAATAACCACCATAAAAAAATATTTATAACATCTCCTGTAATAACGTCGGCCAAAATCCAACATAAAAAATAAAAAATAACCACCATAAAAAATGTTTTCTGCACTAGTGGCACTTGTGGATGCCATTACGATTCAAGGATGCTAGTTTCCTTGGTTGAGACCCACCTTGGAACCTGATCCTCGTTTATTTGTGGATGCCCAGTATGACACCACATGATCCCTCCTTTACTATTTTAGGATTCCTTGGATACACTCCTTGGATATAGCATGGATTCTATGGACACGAAGTGCCTTGGTTATATCCTTGGTCCTAGCCATAGCTCATCTCGTTTTACCTTGGATGTATTCCTTGGACTTGGTTAGATCATACTATTGAGGAATGACTTGGACAATGCTCCTTATATTACACTCTTACCTCTGATCTAGGCTACAGTTACTACTAAGTTGGAAACCCTTGAGGTCTAGGTTTCCTTAGTTATTACCTTGGAACCCTTTTACTATTAATATCATTATAGGTTACCTTATTACATCTTGGAACCTCTATAATTACTATCACGAGGTTATGTTAGTGATGGATATGCCTCACGTGACTTAATTATATAAACTGGAACTTAATTAATTAATGAACTGGTAACATTTTTAGACACTAGTTGAGGGATGAATTAGGTACTCGGGTATTTACCTTACTATACTTTACTTTTATATATGCATGCTTTCACATTGTTTCACTTTATATTACACAGACAAGATGTTATAGACACCGTTGGTGGTGGCCTAATAATATTTATCTCACACACTATCTAGGCCTCCATTAGCACCCAAACAAACTATATGTATGCAAGTGTTGATAAAGGGAAGTGTATCACTTCAAACACTTGATTTCTTATTGCTTAGGATAGAGCTGGTAGCAGATGACTGAGCTGGTGATCAGGATGCTTGGATAGTTTTTGGTTCCTTTTTGATACTTTTGTATAACATGTATGATCTACTACTTTGTATCCATGATTTCAATATTTCTATATACATTAAATATCATCAATAGTCTTTGTATATTTATATCAGTTGCACCTATTGTATTATTATTATTATTGTTATCTTAGCTTCTGCTATGCCATATGTTTATATTTCTTCTACTATTTACCTATTCTTATATGTTATCCACTATGATAAACTCTATTAATGATAGAATAGTCTCTCCATAGACATACCCCAGGCCCTCACTGCTAGTCGGTAGCTTCTGGAATTTGGGGATATGCGCTTGAGGCCATGTGGACAACCGAGTTCAGGGCACCTCTAAGTGGCATCTGGGTCTAGGACGTCACAAAGTGGTATCAGAGTAGTTTCCTTTCTTACTTTACTATTTGGATACAATAGAAAAGATCTTAATAATGCTTGGAACTTGGTCATAATACATGTTTGGGCGTTACAAAACCATGTTCAGGGTCAATGTTGAGTTGCCTAAATTATAATTATTGTTCTAATTTTTCCTATTACAGTTGATATCATTTCACCATTGGGTGATGCACATGCTATGTGGTGTTGTTGATTATTACTCTGATTGAGGATCTTATTTCATCCTTGACTCAATGATATGAGGGCAAGGATAATTGTTATATTCATTATCATAGGAACCTATAATTATCATGTCATGCATATTGCCATTCCATATAGGTACATTTCACTCCTTGCATTGCTTGATTTTCCAGTGATTGTTGAGTGATGTTGTGGTAGATATATTATGATTGTGCTTTCCCTTAGCAGTGATTGAGTGATTTATGGTTTCAATTCCTAAGGTGTTATGGACCCTCATGGGTTGGAATTGGTAATTTACTGAGTCGAGGCATTAGATTAAAATCAAATGGGTATCGTTTTCAGTGATAAGGTGTATGAGCCATGATTAACTGGGAATGATGATCCATTTTAAATGAACTTTGATATAAGTTATGAGAAAATTCAAACTGTAAAAGTGAAAAATGGTTTCTAAAATGAAATGGTTTCATTTACTTATCCCACCTTGTCATGTTTATGAAAGGTAAAGGAGTGAACCTAGAAATTAAATGTGAAATGAATGAAATGGTTGCAATTAAATGATGAGGCAAGGTGTTATTGACCCTTTATCTACTCGAACCCCTATAACTAATCCTTGGGCACTTACCAATACCTGGCCTTCTAAGTGGGTAGTTAGGGTAGTATGTCATGGGTAGTGATCCTTTCTTACATTCAACTTCTGTTAGTGTTGCTATCTATCTGCTTAATGCTTGTTTTGAGGCATGTGATTGGCATTTGTAGATAAATTCCACCACGAAATCCTTGTGTTGTGTGTTAGGAGGGTGGCGATGACCATGCTCCAGATGCGGTGGGCCCTAAACTGCTAGTCTTACCTTTAGGAGTGACACTTAAGGCACCAACTACTGCACCTAATTTGGGAACTGACGCTTAGGTATGTGATAGTTTTCTATGTCTGATGCATTCCAAAATGGTGCTCCACATATTGCACCTATGATGGATGATCTAACCTATGAGTTCCAGCAGCATCCTCCTCCTACCTTCTCAGTGGATGGCGGTCCACAGGATGTTGATTCTTAGCTAAAGGACACCCTATCTATCTTTGATCATATGGAGACACCTATAGAGTGGAGGGTCAAGCTTGCTACTTACATGCTACGTGATTCGTCCAAGTGCTGGTGGGATGTAGTTACCCAAGATGGTCGCCATCAAGGGATGGTATGGGATGATTTCTAGACTTCCTTTTATGATCAATTCTTTCCTCAGATGCTAAGAGATGACAGAGCCAGAGAGTTCATGCATCTTGAGCGGGGTTCTATTTTAGTTATGGAGTATTCAATGCGTTTCACTGAGTTAGAGTGCTTTGCACCACTTCTAGATGGTGATGAGTTTTCTCATGCTATACACTTCGAGGATGGGCTCATGCATTCAATCCAGAAATAGGTGAATGTCCTTTTCCAACCTACATTTTATGAAATAGTCAATCATACACTTATCACTGAGCAAAACCTAAGGGATGAGGATAATGTTGGGAATAGAGGACCAGTGTCGAGGCAGGCGAGTAGTTCTTTTAGTGGAAAAAAGAGATATCTTGAAGTTTTTCATCATGGAAATGGTAGCTAGAGTACCTGTACTGGTAGCTCTATAGTGTGTAACCAGTGTAGATGATAGGGTAATCTGAATCCTCAATGTGATAGAGACCCTTTGGAGTGTTGGGATTGAGGCCATATGGGGAATCTATAGAGATTCTATCAGACCCTTCCACCAGCTTCTAGTGGAAGAGGTTTCACACCAGTTCTACCTTCAGGGCAGGTTCTTTTATGCCGTGTCAGGCAGGGAGTTGGAGCAGCACCGATAGGACTAGTTGAAAAGGAGGTCATGTCCGTGGTAGCCAGGCTTATGATCACCAGTAGCACCAGCAGATCAATTTTGATCAAGGTAGTCCAGCTATTTCACAGGGATGTGGATAGGGTTAGTTGCTTGCATTATAGTCGATACCCAAGGATCTTCATGACCATCTACAGTATGAGTAGGGGTGTAATTTTGTCATGGAGACCTGAAAGCCTGAGCGGCCCAGCCCGGCAAAGCCTACATCGGGCCAGGACGAGCTCGGGCCATAGGTTCATCAGGCCGGGCCTAGGCCTGTCCAAGAAGGCTCACGGGCTAGGCCGGGCTGGCCCAAAAAAGCCCACCCCACTGGCCTGTACGAAGCCCGACCCGCTGTAAAAAAATATAACGAGAAGCTTCTTGTAGAGAGATTCGATCCCCCTACCCCAGGCTTCCAAGGCTACGCCTGGACCAACTGGCCCAGACAATGCGCCTATAATATTATCACCAGACTGTATATACATATATATTAATGATATATGTATATATATATCATTATATATTAACAAAAAATAATATATACACATATAACTATTATTATATATAATTATAATGTGTGTGTGTGTATATATAACGATATATAATTATATATGTATATATATAAACAAATCCATTAATAATATATATCAATTAATTGTGGATTTTAAAAATCCATTAATAATATACATATATATATAAATGATTTAATATAATATATACATACAAACAAAGCTATTAATATATATATATCAATGATTTAATATTATATATATATATATATAATAACTTGTTGTATATTAATTAAAAAAATAACACACTCATCTAATGATGTTCGTGCACGTCCCCCAACCTCATTAATTTTTTAAGTATGTTGCATCTTTCATATATTATACATGCTATACATATATAAATCTATTTAGAAAAAAATTAACCCACCCACTACGGTGCACCCCCAACCCCTAATTATTATTTTTACAATTTTATCATATTATTTTTACAATTTTCTCATATTATATATATCAATAATTTAACATTATATATATTTAATAACTTATTATATATTAATAAAAAAATAACACACTCACCCAATTATGTTCACCCCCAACCTCATTAATTGTTTTAAATATAATGAAACTTGCATATTATATATATGTATATATATATAAACAAATCTATTAATAATATATATATCAATGATATGATACAATATATATATAAACAAATCCATTAATAATATATATATCAATTAAGTATGGCTTTTAAAAATCCATTAATAATATATATATATATATATATAAATGATTGAATATAATATATATATATAAAAGCTATTAATAATATATATATATATATATATCAATGATTTAATATTGTATATATAATAACCTATTGTATATTAATAAAAAAATAACATACTCACCTAATGATGTTGGTGCATGTCCCCCACCTCATTAATTTTTTAAGTATGTTGCAACTTGCATATATTATATATAAATCTATTTAGGAAAAAAATTAACCTGCCCACGACAATGCACCTCCCAACCCCTAATTATTTTTTTACGATTTTCTCATATATATATATATATTAACAAAAAAAATAACTACTCACCCAATGATGTTCTCACACCCCCCAACCTCATTAATTTTTTTTAAATTTGATGAAACTTGCACATATTATATATACTAAATATACATATATAAATCTATTTAGAAAAAAAAATTAACTCACTCACTATTGCACACCCCCAACCTCTCATTATTTATTTTCACATAATATATATATAGATTCACATATATAAATTTGTTTAGAAGAAAAATAACATATCCACCCATTTTAAAATGTTAATAAAATAGAAAATAAACGTTTTTACAAAACAATGTTGAACGCTTAATAAAAATACATGTAAAAAACATGCTTTTAAAAAAAATAAAAATTATTTAAAAAAATGTTTTAAATTAAACAAACGCTTAAAAATACTTTTCATGAATATGTTAAAAAAATAAATGTAAAAAAAGTTTTAAATAAATGATAAAAAAACATTTAAATAACAACACTTTAAACCTACCCACTGTTGTGCATCCCCCAATTCCTCATTAATTTTTTTTTTCAATTTGCACATAATATATATAAATTTACACACATATATAAATCTATTTTGAAAAAATAACATATCCACCCACTGTAAAATGTTAATAAAAAATGTGTTTACATAAAACATGTTTAAAAAAAATACATGTAAAAAACATGCATTAAAAAAAACGTTTTAAATTAAATGTCTAATAATAAATGTAAAAAATATTTTAAACAAATGTTAAAGAACGGTTTAAATAAAAATGTTTTAAAAAAGTTTTTAAAACAAACATTTAAATTATTATTTTTTAAATAAACACTTAAACAAACTGTTTATATTAATTTTTTTTATAAAAGTTAAATGTTTTAAAAAAAATTCTTGTAAAAATCATGCGTTTAAAAAAAATTATTTTTTTTTTAAATTATTCATTTAAAGATAAATGTAAAAAAATGTTTCAAACAGATGTTAAAAAATGGTTTAAATAAAAAAAAGTAACAAACGTTTAAAAAAATTATAAATAAGTTAAAAAAATGTTTAAGTAACAATGTTTTAAACTCACCCACTATTGCGCATCCCCCAACCCTCATTAATTTTTTTTACAATTTTCACAAAATATATATATATTCACATATATAAATCTATTTAGACAAAAAAAATAACATATCCACCCACTGTAAAATGTTAATAAAAAATAAAATAAATGTTTTTACAAAAAACATATTAAACATTTAAAAAAATACATCTAAAAAACATGCATTTAAAAATAAATGTAATTTTTTTATAATAAATGTTAAAAAAATGTTTAAAAAAAGTTAAAAAAAAACAATTATTTTGAAAATAATAAAATCCCACCATGGTCTGACTTGAAAAATCCCGGCCCGACCCGAAAAATCCTGGTCCGACCCGATGGTTTGGGTCAGCCCAAGGCCAGGCTTGGGCCGCCACATGAGGTTGTTTGGGCTGGGCTGGGCCAAAATTACACCCTTAAGTATGAGGTACTATTCTAGTAGCCTCCACTATAATATCTTCTTTATTTGATACAGGTGATTCACACTCCTTCATCTCATTATCTATCTTAGATAGCCATAGGCTATAAATACAGTATTATTATGGTGTAATGACCCTGGATACACCATTGGGAGTATGGTCAGAGGCCACACTCCAATTTAGAGACTACCCCTTGAGGTAGGAAGTTACCCTTTCTTGCAGGACCTCTTTGTTTTCAAGATGACGAGCTTTGATTTCATTCTTGGGATGAATTGGTTGGTTCTTTATCATGCCATTGTAGACTACTATTACCATAGGGTATCTTTTACATCACCATAGGGAAAAGTTATCTACATAAGAGTGAGTGGGATGTACAGGCTAGTAGAGATGGACCAAAGCATCATGGGATAGGTGGAGTGAACACCCATATTTCCAATCTCTTTATGGAGGATCATGTTTTATATCAAGATGAATTCCTTCATGTAGAAGATTGTTTTAGGGATGTATTTTCTGATTATTTTTTGGATTACCTCATGAGAGAGAGGTAGAGCTTAAAATTTATCTTGTTCTAGGAGAATCTCCAGTGTCCATTCCTCCATACAGGATGACACTTACTAAGCTCTAGGATATCAATCAATAGTTGGAGGATCTAGAGGAAAATGTTTTTATACGAACTATCACTTTATATTGGGGTTTTCCCACAATTTTTTCTAATAATGTGGATGGTACCCTTCATCTATACATGGATTACAGAAATTTGAACCTGCTTATAGTCAAGAACTAGCATCCACTACCTCATATAGATGATCTCTTTGACAAGTTCCAAGGATCAAGGGTGTTTTATAAGATCAACCTAAGATTGGGCTATCATCAGGTGCAAGTCAGGCCATCAGAAATACCTCATATAAATTTATGTAGAAGGTATGGTCTGTATGAGTACCTTTTTATGTTGTTCGATCTTATGAATTCACCCATCTTTTTCATGGATTTTATGAATATGGTTTTACACCCTTATCTAGATTACTTTTTTTTAGTATTTGTGGATGACATCTTGGTGTATTCTCACACTCTTTGAGGCGATGCTAAGCACCTTGAGATCATTTTGAGTACACTAAGAGAGAACCAAATTTATGTTAAGCTTGATAAGTTCCACTTATGGATCTAAAGGTTCACTTATTGGGTCATGAAATTTCAGAATCAATAGTCTCTATTGACCCAAATAAGGTTAGTGTTTTGGTTTCCTGGGATAATCCAAAGAATGTGTTTGATATATGGAGTTTCTTGGGGATGGATGGATATTATAGGTGTTTTATATAGGAATTCTCATGCATTGATTCACCTCTTACTGGTCTTAAAAAGAAGGGTGTTAAGTTCCCATGGTCATAACTGTGTGATAAATCCTTTCAAGAGTTGAAAGGGAGGCTTGTATCAACACCTATTTTGATTCTACCAGGGATTGGAAAACAATATACAATGTTCTGTGATGCATCATACATCATACTAGGAGCAGTGATGATGTAGGAGGACATAGTCATTGTGTATGGATCTTGGTAGTTAAGGCCTCATGAGAAAAACTACCCAATACAGGACCTTGAGCTAGCAATAGTTTTCCATGCCCTATGTTGCTAGAGACACTATATGTTGGGTGAGATCTTTGTGGTGTATACATACCAAAAGTTCCTCAAAAATACATTTTTACAACATTAATTGAATATGAGACAATGAAGATGGTTTGAATATCTTTAGTCCTTCGATTTCAAGCTTACCTATATGTCTGGAAAGGGAAATACAATAGCTAATTCAATGATTCAGAAAACTCAGGCACAAGTTGTACAAGAAGCCAATGATGAATGAAAATTGAAGGACCTATTATTTGATCTGAAACTGGTGTTTCATGAAAGTCATGATAAGTATTATCTCTCATCCTTGACAGTTTCATCTTCCCTCCTTGAAAAGGTGAAGATTAGGAAATTTTCAGATCCCAAGGGCTTGGTTCTTCGTGAGAGTATTACAGAAGATGACCCACCTCTGGATTGATCTATGTATAGAGATAACATTCGTCATATACATGGATATTTCTGGGTTCCTACAAATATGCAAGTGGATTTGATGAGAGAGTCCCATGCTTCACAGTGGGCAGTTCATCCAGAAAACACCAAGATGTATCATGATATGCAATGCTAGTATTGGTGGCCTAGGATGAAATGTCATATAGTAGGATTTATCACTAGGTGTTCCACCTATCAGTAGGTGAAGGTGGAGCACCAGAGACCTTTATAATTTTTATAACCTCTTCCAGTCTCAGAATGGAAATGGGAAGATGTTTACATAGACTTTGTAGTCAGCTTAACTAGGTCACCTAGAGGTAGCAAAGCTATATGGGTAGTTATTAACCAATTGATGAAAGTAGCCCACTTCATTCCTATCTGGGACACATTCTCAGTTGATGAGATGGGAATATTGTATGTCTATGAGATCGTTCGACTACACAAGGTCCCTTTCACTATTATTTTAGATAGGGACCCTCGTTTTATGTCATAGTTCTGGAAGGGGTTGCAAAAATCTATGGGTACGTAGGTGCTTCTGATAATAAACTTTAACCCTTAGACTGATGTAAAATCGGAACAGGCGATATAAGTTTTAGAGGACATGCTATGAGAATTAATCCTTTATTTCGGTGGTTCCTTGGAGAAGTATATCCCTTCTTTCAAGTTCTCCTATAATAATAGCTTCCATGTGATAATTCAGTTGGATTATTTTGAGGACTTATATGGTAGGACATTCCATTCTCCCCTATACTGGCTAGAGGTAGGTGAGGCAACCTTATTAGGTCCTCATCTTGTGTAGGAGAATTTGGAGAAGGTTCATCTAATCAGAAATCATGTGTCTACTGCTCAGTTTAGAAAGAAATCATATGCCGATCGCTGTCGATAATCTTTGGAGTTTGAGGTTGGGGATCATGTTTTTAGGAAGGTATTTCCTAGGCTAGGGAATAAATGGATACAAAGGCAAGGGAAGTTACCACCTCATTATGTAGGGCCATTTGAGATCTTGGTGATAGTCGTCCTGATAACCTATTGGTTGCTATTACCTCAGAGGTACCTTTCCATACACAATGTCTTCCATGTTTCATAGCTTCACCGGTATCATGACAACCCGTCTCATACTTTTGATCATGAGAAAGTTGATCTAGATTCCGATGCTACCTTTGAGGAGTAACCTATGAACATCATTGAAAAGAGCATGAAGGCTCTCATATTCCAGTCTATCTCTCTAGTATGGATGCTATGGTAGCATGACCATGTATAGGATGAGACTTGGGATCAAGAGGTTAATGTATGTGACTAGTGGCCAGAGTTGTTCTCAGACAGTGTTTCACCACCCTTGAAAGGTGAACTCGGGGACAAATTACTTTAAGGGGAGAAGACTTTAAGAACCCAATTTTTCACTCAAGTATATATCTTTTAAATTTTGGTCTAATTATTTATTTTGAGCCTAATGTGGATACCTTATGAGTAGGGCACACTGTTTTAACAAACCATGTGATTTGGGCCGCACAACCATGAAAAAAACTACAGACAAATTTCAGAGTTATTTCACATGGTTGGCGCATGGTTTACCTAACCGTGTGTCCTAATCATGCAGGGGCCCCTTCCTATAGTAGACCATGCATGTTTTGAACACGGTTCGACCAAACTGTGCAGCCAAACCATGTGAAGGAAAATTTTGGATAAAATTATCATTTTCCATTAAATGATCTAATTTAACAAAATCCTCATTTCTTATTTCTCTCTATCGGAAAAACCCCTATCATTTATCTCTTTTAATCCTATTTCAAGCCTAAACTAGGATTTGAGATTGTGAGTCCATCCGGAGTCCGATCAAAGCACCGTCTGTCTCATTGGATCTGCACCGATACGTTCTTAATTCCTTTTTAATATTTCATTGTTCTTCTTTTTATTGATGATACTATTTAGATGTAGGATCATATACCTTATTTTCAGGGAGTTGATTTGTTATTCATATATAATCCAATCCAAGATAAATTAGAGCTTGATACTAGATGAGGAGAGTTATATGAGTATGAGTTAGGTGGTATATAACTCACTCATAAAGATTTATTGTTTTATAAATTTCCATGTTATCACACCAATTTCATCAGGCATCTCCTTTTAAAATAATATGTCTTGATTATAGTCATTAGAACCATGTTATAAGACCCATGCCATATATTTGATTCAACATTGGTGGTTACGTCCAAAACTCCAACCACCCCAAGTAGGGTGTTATCCATAATTTTTATTTTAGTGGTTTGACATGTTTGTTTGAGCCACTATTCGGGTGTGCTTTAGCTTGACCCTGCTAATTATAATCCTCCCTCATTAAATGACTATGGAACTTGTAATGGATAGGCTTGAGTGTAACTTGACCCACATAAGTTAAGTTATTTAATTTTATAAATCAATTTAAAATGGAAATGTAAACTATATAGTATATATATGACTTTCCCCCCATGGGCATACATGGTGGTTGGGATGGGAGGGGTTTAGGGCGTGCATCTTGGGGTCAAGTCCCCAAGTGTGTTTTCAGTTATTGCATGTGTTGTATGATTGTCCTATAATATACGGTAGATATATGACTTGGACTAATTGAATATAATTGAATGCTTGGTTTAATGTCCATAACACCCCTTTCCACTAATTATGTAAGGTAACATATTTCACCTAATGAATTAAATATGACTTAAATGAATAGAATGTTGTATACCCAATTATCCTTGTCAAAATAATGAAAGGTAATGGATTGAACCTTGATTATATAAATGGTATGACCACTAAATGTATTAATTAAATAAATTATTTAAATTTAAGGTCCCTAATAGTATATGGACCTTGACATCATTATAGGAGTGTTCATACTCAAGTTAGATTTTGGATCCTTGAGGGAATTTCTTGATAACTCATGGATTCCATTATTATTCAAGGATGTCGGTTGCCTTGATTGAGACCCACCTTGGAACCCAATACTCATTTATAAGTGGATTACTAATATGAAACTACAAGATCCATCCTTTACTATTATAGGATTCCTTGGATACACTCCTTGGATTCAACATGGCTTCTACGGACATGATGTACCTTGGTTATATCATTGGGACTAGCCATGTATTATCCCATTTTATTGTGGATATATTCCTTGGACTCAGTTAGATCATATTATTGTGGAATGACTTGGACGATGCTACTTGGATTACAGTCTTACCCCTGAGCCAGATAGTATTTACTACTGAGTTGGTGGTCCTTGAGGTCTAGGTTTCCTTGGTTATTACCGTGGAACCCTTTTACTATTAATATCATTATAGGCTGACTTGTTAAATCTTGGAACCTATACTATTACTATCACAAGGTGATGTAAGTGATGGATATGCCTCCCATGAATTTATTATATAAATTGGAACTTAATTAATTAATGAACTGGTAACATGTTCAGACACCAGCTGAGGGATGAAGTAGGTACTTTGGTATTTACACTACTATATTGCATTAATTTTATATATTCATGCTTGTACACTTTTTTAGTTTATATTACAAAGATAAGATATTATAGACACCATTGGGGGTGGCTTACTAATATTTATCTCACAGCCTATTTGGGCCTCCTTTGGTTCCCAGGCAGACTATGTGTTTTAAAGTGTTGATAAAGGGAAGTGTATCGCTTTGGACACTTGATTGCTTATTGCTTAGGATGGAGTTGGTAGCATACGAACAAGCTATAGCTCCGACTATTTGGATAGTTTTTGGTTCCTTTTTTCTACTTTTTATAGTATGTATGATATGGAGATTTGTATTCATGTTTTCCATCTTTCTAGATACATGACATATCATCAATTTTTTTTTGTATATTTATATCAGTTTCACCTATTGTATTATTATTACTATTCTGTTAGCTTCTATTATGCCATATGTTTATACTAATTACACTATTTACATATTCTTATATGCTATTTTTGTGCTATAATTTGGTAATGAGAGCATAGTCTCCCTATGGACACACCCCATGCCCTCACTACTAGAAGACAACCTCTGGAGTTCGGGGAGATGCACTTGAGGCCATGTGGCCAATCGGGCTCGGGGCACCTCTAAGTGGCATCCAGGTTCGGGATGTCACACATTAATAGTTATATTTTATAAATATGGGTAACTTTGGAATTATCCAAGATAATGATATATTATAAGGGTTAACAAGGATGATGAGAACCAACAATCTTCAAGGCCAAGGGAATATGGAAGGTCCTATGCTATCATAATCATCAAGATGGATCATGACTATTGGAGTACATTTAACCTCCACTCTAGAGTTATGTATATATTTGTGTATTTCAATTCATGTCACACTATCATATCTAGTATGTTTTCTAAGAATATCGATTCACTACCCCAAATGATTTGATATCACTGGGGAAAACTTATATGATTATTGTATCATAAGTTAAAGATTTTGGGAATGTAATTTTTGAAAATATTATCATCCTCCATTTAGAATAATTATATGTTATCATATATATGGATTGGTTTTCCTTGTATAGAGACAACATAAATTTTTTGAAGAAGGAATTCACCCTCCATTTTAAGAATCACCCTCTGATTCTATACAAGTTTAAGGAGGAGGATTGATTTCCTTTGGAATCATCATCTCAAGAATAAATATTATTTCCTTATGAGAAAGCATATATAGATAAAATGACTGAGACTAAGGAAAATATCATCCTTGATGAAATGACCCTTATAAGAGAAAATGTTCCTCAAATAATAGATTAGTCTTCCTCATAAACAATAGTTTGAGTTCTAAATAGAACTTATACCTATAACAAGTAACATTATTAGGGAATATTATCTCCAACAAAGGGATATCTATAGATTATTCAAAAATAGAGGCAATTGAAAGATGACACAAACCAAACTCTATAACAATAATCCATGGTTTCAGTGGATTAGATAGGCACTATCATTGATTTTTGAGAAAATTCTCACAATTTTGAAGATCAATAACCAATATAACTCATAAGGGGGTGATGTTTGTCTAGAATGATGAATGTGAAGAAACCTTTAAGAGATGAAAAAGAGGTTAATCACTGTACTTGTACTCACATTACCCACCAATGGGAAATGATATGTGATTTATAGTGATGAGTCCAAAAAAGGATTGGGTTGTGTACTCATGTAAGATGAAAAAGTGACAGCCTATGCCTCCCACCAATTAAATATCTATGAGAAGAACTACCCAACACATGATCTAGAATTGTCTATAGTGATCTTCACACTGAATATTTGGTTGCATTATCTCTATAAAATAAGCATGACATATAAACGGATCATAAAATCCTTAAGTATATATTCACACAGAAGGTTATCAATATGCACCAACATAGGTGGTTAGAGATGATTAAGTATTATGATTGTTCGATTCATTTTCATCTTGGGAAAGAGAATAAATTGGAAGAAGCTATGAGTAGAAAGGATCCCACAACCCTATCTATGATGAGAATCGAAAGGGATCTAATTGGACATGCACAGGATTAAAATGGGAATAATTAAAGGAAATTTATCTTACCTTTATCAAATAACTTCTCAACCATCTATTCTTGTTATGATCAAGGAGGCTTAGAAGGACGATGAGGTTCTACAAAATAAGGTAGCGAATATTATGGAGTTAAACTTTTATAAAGTTGGAGTTATAAGATTTGGAACCTGGATATGTGTCCCATCAAAACCATAACTGAAGAGTGAAATTTTGGATAATACACACAACTCATCTTTCTCTATTTATCTTGGGAGCACTAAGATGTATAGATATTTGAAGCAAAACTTATGGTGAGATAACATGAAGAGGGAGATTAAATAATTTGTATCATGATGCTTGGTATGCTAACAAGCCAAGGCTAAATGACAGAAGTATAAGGCTATGATGCAACCATTTCTCATACCAGTATGGAAATAAGAAAATATAACCATGTATTTCGTCGTATGACTCCCAATGACCCCTAAAGACAATAACACTATCTGGGTGGTAGTTGATCACCTTACCAAGTTAGTGCATTTCATTACTATAAAGGAAGATTTATCTATTAACCAAATCAATAAGATATATATAAGGGATATGGTAAGACTATATATAGTTATACTCTTTATTGCATCTGATTGATATTTTAGGTTTACCATGAGGTTTTGGAGAAGCCTTCAACAAACATTGGATACAGAACTAAGTTTTAGTACTTCTTATCACCCTCATATAGATGATCAGTCTGATAGAAATATTAAAAATCTAGAAGATATATTGTGATTATTTTCAATAGATTCCCAAGGATGTTAGGATCAACACATTACCATAGTGGAGTTCTCATATAACAACTATTTCAATTCTAACATTAAAATGACACCTTATGAGGATCTGTATGGGAATCGGTGTTAGACTCCAACATGTTGGGATGAAGTTAGAGAGTGGAAGATGATGAGACCTGAACTTATACAAGAGATGATAGAGAAGGTTCAAACCATTAAATGTCATATGAAATCCACAAAAAGTTGACAAAAAAAATATATTTAGATAATCATTGATGATACCTAGAGTTTGAGGTTAGAGGTAAATTATTCCTTTTCATATCGTCGTGGAAGAAAGTCATGATATTTGAGAAGAAGGGAAAGCTTAGTCCAAGATACAACGACCCCTTCAAGATCCTTGATCACATCAGAGTGGTGACCTATAGACTAGCACTCCCACAAAACTTATCTCAAGTACATGATGTGTTTCATGCATCCCTCTTGAGGAAGTGCATACCAAAATTATAATACCCCGAGATTTTATGAAATATATATTTTTCAATTAAATTTAATCTTTTTGATATTTTTCATTACACAAAACACTGAGTTTAGGTTGTGTTACATGAAACATTTATTTTATCTTGAGTTACACACAAAAATGAGTTTTTCTTTTATTACACATATTACTGAGTTTATCTTGCCTTACATGAAACAATGAGTTTAAACAAAATGTGTAATATTATTAAAATATTATTACATGATAGTTATCACTTAGCCATTGAAGTGGTGAGTATGAATAATATTAAATAAATTATGAAAAAATATGGTTTACACATGTATATAAAATGAATTAATTGTCTAAAAAGTAATTATAAATTAAAATAGAAATTATTTGAATATAAATGGAATCTTTTTCTAAAAAACTATTTTTATGCACACAAACATGTTTTATCTAAATAAAATAAATAAATAAATTTTGGGGAATTAATTTATGTAAATTTATATATTATATATTCAATAAAAATTTTAACATTCATCTTATGTGTTTTCTAGATAAAAGATAAGAACCAATCCAATTTTATGCTTAAAAACTGTATTTTTCTTAAAAGAAGTTTTGTTTCCCTTTTACACACTTATTTTAAAAATAGTTTTCAAAAATTTTATAAAATTTATTTTAAAAAATAAATATAATTTTTTAAATCATAATTTCAAAATTATCTTAGGTTTCATTTTTGAGAATTTTCTGAAAAGATTACTTTTTTGATGAATAGTGAAAAATACCGAATTTTAATTGAAAATTGCCTTTTCATTTTGAATTATTTATACAGTTAAGTTATTTTTTAAATTTATTTTAAAGTAAAATTAGTTCAATTATATATCTATTAATACAATTTTTTTCATTGGAATAAATTTTATTTTGAAATTGGATATAAAAACTTTGTAAACTTTTAAACATTTTCTCATTGAAGACTGGCTTCCTCATCGTGTCCGTGAGATTAATTTTAAATTAAAATTTTCCACTTATGTGAATTGGATTTAGAAAAATTTATTCCATATTTTAAATAATAATAATTTATATTTTCTAATAATTTTAACTTAATTTTTGACCAAAATGAATAGTGAAAACATTAAAAATTAATTACTACAGTTAAGGTAAAAATGGGTTTACCGGGGGGTTAAACTAAAACGATAAGGGTTAAAATAATCTAAAAATCACATATAAAACCTATTTTATGGAAATATTTAGACCCTATCATGTCTAAGTCTCGATAATACTCCATTTTGGACCCTTGAGTCTTGTAAAAAACATGGGTACACCATTTTCTTTTCAAAAATTACAAGTGTTGCACTCACCACACTTATTAAAGCTCAACCCTACTCCTATCTTATTAACAAATTAAAACCATTTTGGTTCAGTAAATACCTACCCAAATAACTTTCCAAATTCCCTAATATCATCATATAAGCCTTATTTTGGGCATAAATCTAACCTATGAAGGATTTTTGTGCAAACCTAAGGATGTTACCCAAAGAATAGGTAGTGTTCTTCAATGAGAATTTTTATTTTATTTCTTACTCCACCTACATTAATTATTATTAAACTATAATAATATAATAAATTCAGTATATTCCATATAATTAGATGTTTTTATGTTAATATTATGTCCTACAACCATCCACACTTCCATCAAATGTGTTATGAAATCATCATTTTTGTGTACGGTGGACTACCGCCTCACGAACTGATGTCATTCATTTTTCCATATCACCTCTCACAATTGGGTATGATGATGTATATAAAGTATATATATATATATATGATATTTATAACATATTTATACCTCCATAGTTATTATATCATATATACCTTTTTTACTTTCCATTCTGTAGGGGATACGATAATGTCATTTGTGTGTACGACGGACTACCACCTCACGAAGCGGTGTGATTCGTTTTCACATGGAAGATAATAAGGATAAATTAAATCAATATATATGATATAAGTGAAATAATTATGATATTAATTACATATTTATCATTCTAAAAAGAAAATATATCATTTTCTTTCTTATCTTTTCACCCACTGAAAGATGATAATGTCGTTCGTATATGTGTGGACTACGACCTTCACGAAGCAATGTGACTCTTTTTAATCACCAAACCACATGGATGATATGTATAAGTATATTTAAAAAAACAATATTTTATTTATGATATTATTATAATTTTTTAAATACAAAATATTACTTACAACCTTTCTATAATGCCCGTTGAAAAACAAAAACATTACTCATGTGTATGTACGACCTACAGTCTACATGATCGTAAAATACTTAATTTCACAAAACAATATTTCATGATTGGTATTAAAAGTATAATTGATGTATAAATATGATAAATATTTAATTTTTATTATTCTGTATATGATGGAACCATGATCAAAGTAAGAGGGATGAAAATAAAAAATCAAAACATATACGAAAAACAAACCAGTTATTACCTAAAACGTAACTTTAACATGGAATTGTTAATAAAAGGGTAATAAAAGGACATAAATAAACAATATATGGTATTATATATATAATTATGGTTCTTTAATATTTTTATAATAAACTTATATTTATTATAAAGGATTTTCAAACATGTACGAAGGATGTTGAGATTTAAGGTAAGGTATTTCTAGTCTCTCTTTTATTTATAGGAGACATATGTAGATACACCACTCATATATTTTGTGTTTTGTATGTAATGAAACTTTTTAATTTTATATCACGAATATAATTATTTTAATTATATTAAATGTTTCATTTTATTTTATGATTTATTTATTCTTATGATTCAGAAGATTACTAAAGCAATAAGGGATTTCCATCTCACTTTTTTACTTCTATTAGACACATGTCATATCCACCACCTATTTATTTTATGAAATGTGTATATTTCCAATGAATGTATTTTATGATGATTATAATTAGAATTATTGATATTTAAATATTTATTTTAGGATCTATCTTTCAAGGTATTTATGGTTCAAAAGTTACTAAATTGGTAAGGGTTTTTTATCTCAATTTTCCTCCCTTGAGACAAATATTATATTATGCACCTATCTTTCTTTATGAGGTGTATATACATACCTTTTGAAATTTAATATCATGAATTTATGTATTATCATGATATTTTAATTTTAATTTAATGTTAATCCTTTATAGGAATTAAAATTCAAAGTTACCAAAGTGTTAAAGATTTTATGTTACAATCTCACCGTTTATTAGGAATATTTATGATTACATTTAAAATGATGAAATATTATGACCAATTTATAAAGAAACGCCTGAATTTTATTATCCTATAGTTATTTCAATAGAATACATGTTTTCCCTTCATTTTTTTTACTTTTTATGTACTCAAGAGTTCAAAATAATGTTTTTAATAAAATCATATTTATTCTTTATTCTATCGAAAACCCTTTTTCTTCCAAAAATATGTTTCTTAAAATGTTTTCAAAAATGTTTTTAACATTATTGAAATAAATTTTAAGTAAATATTTACCAATTTTTTAATTTTTTAATTTTTTTGAATGTAATCTTAATGTATTTATCCAAATAATGCCTATTTGACTTTTAACAAAAATGTGAAAGGAATATTTATTTTAATGTGTAAGACATGAAAAAAATTTTACAATATCATGAACATTATTTTATTTGAATCTTCATTTATAAATTTTCAAGTTTATTTTCAAATAAAATGATTTTCAAAAATTTTTAGGTTGTAAAAATTATTTTTCAAATTAGAAAGGAAATTTTCCTCAATAAATGTTTTAAATGATTTTTAAAGATTCCATTATAAGTTTTCAATGTTATTTTCAAAGAAAATGATTTTAAAAATAATCTATATCTTAAAAATTTATCTTCAAAGAAATGTTATTTTCCTTAATAAATGTTCCAAGTGATCTTTCAAAATCAATTTATATCTAGGATAACATCCTTTTATATTACTTATTCCTTACTAGGGATATGATCTAAGGATACCATTATTATTCTTTATCTAGATGGTTTATGGTGAAAAGATGTTTATGAAACCTATTTCTCTTCCATGGGTTATTCCATGAAACAATTATTATGAAACCTTCTTCTTTTTCCATGGGTTATGTTTTGATGAAATGATGAAATGATTATAAAACCTGTTTATTTTTCATAGGTTATGTTATGATGAAATTTTTATGAAACCCATTTCATTTCATGGAATCTAATATAATAAATGTCTTATGATCTCATGACACACACATTTATGATTTTCATTATATGATGGTGGTAATGTTATAAACAAGGATGGTGGTTATGTTATAACTAAGATGGTTGGTAATTATATATCCCTCAAATGCATTGAGTAGTGATTAATATTATATAAGAACAAAGGGTACATAAAAGATTACCCTAATTCTAGAAGAGGGTATAAGAGAGGTTATACCAAGCCCGAAATAGGGTACACAAGAGGTTATCACAATCCTAAAAGAGGGCACACATGAGGTTATCCCAAGCCTGAAATAGGGCACACATAAGGTTTTCCCAAGCCTAAAATAGGGTATACATGAGGCCATCCCAATCCTGAAATAGGTACATGTGTGGTTACCCTAATCCTAACATCTTATGAATTACTTGGTGGGTATCCTTGAAATAATATTTTCTATGATTATGTGTTTGCCAAAAATATATGTCTTATGATAATTTTATTCTATCATAGATCATTTTATTTGATTCCCTTATGATTCATGTCTTATGAACTACCAAATATTTATAACACGACTCAAGATTATGATCTTTCATATGTAGGGTATGATTTTAAAATTTTATTCTCATGTTATCATACCCCTATATTCATATTATGCTTAAGTATCTCCCATGTTTACCCTTAATAAGCATTTTATATCACCCTTTCTTATATTTCCTTTCACCATGTTATGAATAAAGGGTTTAAGTAGGGTATGTTTGTAAGGACTACTAAAGGGGGAGATATTTATGGGAGACATTTAAGATGGTTCATAAATTAAGAATATTGGGTTTCAAGTTTCCAAAGGTCATAAACTATTCCATTTCTCCAGTGTTTGTTTGTGTAATGTAATGAATATTCATCTAAAAAGATGTAATATCCATATATGAGAAGCCTAGGTCACTATATATGGTATTAAAGGAAAGGTTTGGTCAACCTTTGCAAACTAGGATGAGAAAACTTTTGTAAGATTCCTTGGTATACTTATAAGGATACATCTAGGGATGTCTCTAAGGATAAGTCTAAGTATGAGCCAAAGTGTAGGAAAATGTCCTAGAATTTGTTAAAGGATAGAGCAAGTGGTTTTCAAGAAATTACATCACTGTTTGGATACTATAAGTGGATATAGATCTAGCACATAGGTTCCTAAGGGTAATAACTCCAAAAGGGTACATTGATATATACTTGATTGTTACCTGGTGCATGAAAATGAGCCTTTCTTCACACTTGGTTTGACAATACCGGGGGATATGATTTGGAAGTTCACAAACTCTTTATGAACCATCATGAAGGATTTAAATATATGATGGCTATGAATTAAATAGGATAAACCTAAGGTGTCATAGATTAAAAATTTAGTGTCATGATTTAGACATCATATAAGTTATTTTCCATGATTATGTGGTTATGCACTATGATTATTGTTTTTCACACTATGTTTTTTGGTTTTAATCAATGGTGGGAACTAGAAGGAACTTGGTTAACATTGAATGTGATGAATTTTTTTTGATGAATATCCAAATAGGATTATTACTAGAGTGAAGGATATTATGATTATTCCTAATCATTTATCTTAGAACATGATTAAAAACATGCACCTTAACAAACTCTTGGACCCACCAAAGAAGAGGTTGATATTTTGGGTAATAGGAACCATAGAGGAAAGAAGATTAATTTTAATATATATAGATAATGTGAGAAGAAGCACTCAAGAGAATTTCTTATTGGGATGAGAACATGTTTTGAGTGTGGAAAATAAGAACACAAATCGAGTTAATACAAAGGAAAAATGAAAAATTTAGTTAACACAATGGATGAGAATATTTGTATCTCTAAGATATCAGCGATAGTTAAATGTTTCAAATGTGAAAATTATCAGCATTATGAAAATTTATGTCCTAAGGGGAAATCCTGTGAAGAGAATCAGAAAGGATATATGAGTAATGGTTTTGCTATTGATGATGAATAGATTAGGAATGACATATGAAAGGAATATCGTATTAAGGAATAAGTTAATAAATCCTGGTTAATGGTTTGAGAAGGAAGTGGGATGATTTAAGTATTTATGTATTGGAATTCAAGAATTATTATATATATAAAGATTATTTAGTATAATTTTTTATTTAAGGATTCGAAATAATATGTTGAATGATGCTGATGACCTAGAAAGGTGATTTAATGGAAAAGTTATATTTTATGGAAAAAACATGATTAAGGGAAATATAACCCTTAATATGATCCTAATGTTGAGATAATGATTCTTGGATGAATATATGATTGATATGGATAAATTAAATTGGATAATACTAATTACCTTGAAACTAATTAATGATATGTTAACAAAGAGTATCATAAAATCATTGATGGAGTTTACAAAATTTTTGGATTTATGAAATATATCCAATAATCTATATTTTATGTAAGTAATAAGGAATCATGTATGTTTTCAATAATATTTTATGGTAATTCAAGTTATTACCATGTTTTAAGAGAATACATGATGAAGGTATTCACATGTTTGTTATGTGACAATCAAAATCTAATTTATGATATATGGGAGATCAATGTTAAGTTGATCTTGAGAAATTTAGTGACCCTATTTTTAAATTTTGAATTTTTGAAGGGTTATAAGGTTAACCATTTATGTAATGGTTTAAGTTAAAATTTGGATGAGGTTTTATAGATTAACATATTACTTCACCATATGAATATTTATCCATATTGGATAACCATTGTTAACTTTTTTTAACTAGAGGTAGAAGGAATGACTTATCATTATTTTATGGTTCTTATGACATGTTAATGCTTCAAGATTAAAAAAATCCATCTTCATTTCTTGGAGTAAGATATTAAGTGGAATTTGATCGAATCATAACCAAAGGATGAAATTGTTCTTATAATACAAAGGAAAGATAAGTGCTAGATATATCATTCCCTTTGAAATTCTTGATCATATCAGGATGGTAGCTTATCAGTTGGTGCTTCCTGTAGGACCCCGGGACACCCTGAGAGGGCAGGGGTGAATTAGGGTGTCAACTTTTTCTTCTTAATGTTATGGATCTTGTTCCCACGTTGGTAGGAACCCGTTTTAAACCTATATGATGGATATGATCAGTAATGAAACATTCACATGCAGAGAGACGACACAACTATTTTTACTTGGTTCACCACTAAGGGCTACATCCAAGGAGCATATGTCGACAGGTTGTCAGTCGTACCAAAATCCAATAATCTTTACTAGTTGTGGATTACAATGGTTCGGGAACAATCACTATGTCCTAGGATCACTGCCTTTACAAAGGTTCAGGGATAGCTCACTTCTTCCCTCGGGTCACTCCCGTTGACTCCCCCTGGCTCACTGCCCTTGGTGAAGTCCCACTCAATTTATAGACGTGAAGGTCTCTTCAATAGATTTGCATTGAAGTCTTTGTCTCATGTTCAGCATGAGACTTTGGTTGCATCAGAGTCCTGAGTTCATGCTCTTTTGTATTCAACCTTTTACTTTAGTGCAATAACTGAATGCACTATATCTTCTTCTTCTCTTCCTTTGATTCTCAATACTAACACCTCAGTGTATTGATATATTCCCCTATTTCTGTGTAGATATGAGTTTAGTTGCATGAACTATTCTTCTTCTCTTCGCAAAGCACAATAAGAGTGCTAAGCACCTATCAAAGGCCTGCGAGACCCCAAAATTTTCGCGCACCCTTCCCGGTGCCTTGTGCATAAAATTTAAACCTTGCGCGTAAAAATAACTTTTGGCGCGTAAAAGGATTTTCGCGCAGCTCTTCTTTTTCCGCGCAAATCTTCCCTTTTTCGCGCAACACCTTCTTTTTCGCAGAACCCTTCTTCTTTTTGCGCACCACTCTATACCTCAATTTTTCCGCGCGCCAGAGCTTGGGATCTATCTAAGTGTCGAGCCACACCGAATGAGAGGGCTTCACCTCATATTTATAGGCGTTTTCGATCCTGCGCGTAAAACCCCTTCCTGCGCGCAAAACTGTCTCTCAATTCTTTGAATTACGCGCACCTGTTTGATTTTCCGCGTACATGGCACGAACATCCCCAAATTTTCGCACGCCTCTTTCCTTTGCCGATTTTCTATATTTATGATTCGATACACTGCTTGCGTGAAAAATTCACCCAGCTATTCTACGTACAACATTTTTCCGCGCACATTCCCATTTTTCCGCGCACAACTCTGGTTTTTCGCACAGCCCATGCCTTTACCATTTTTCAACGTTCTGATTCTGAAACACTGTTTGCGCGAAAAACTTCACTCCACTTATTTCGCACCCCACGCTGTTTTTCGCGCCCAACTCAAGAATTTCGCGCACACCACTTATTTTCCGCGCATCCCATGCCTTTGCCATTTTCACCAATCTAATTTCGAAACACTTTTTGCGCGAAAAACCTTGATGCACTATTTTGCGCATCCCACTGTTTTTCGTGCCCAACTTAAGTATTTCGCGCACAGTCCTTATTTTCCGTGCACCACTTCCTCATTGTGCGCACCTACTTTTGTAGACAATTCATGTCTTCATTTTCTGATTTTGAGGCCCAAAAATTTGGAAAACACTGGAAAACGGCGCCACCTTGTGTCTGCTCATTTGGCACCACCTCCAGATCATCCATTCCTTTGTCGACATTCTTGAATCAAACATAGATCATTGACCACAACTCTAGAAGTCGACATGCCACTAAGAAATCTCTTTTGTCAACAGATTTGTATGTCGTCTGTTTGCTTTGTCAACAAGCACGATTACCTCAACAACACTTCTTCCTGGTGATATGTATCCTTCAGCAACTCTTCTGCTTTTATCACAAACTCTACTATTGTGATATGTATTCTTTGAAGGCATACCTTCAGCATTATCATAATCTATGACAATGTGATTTGCATGGCTATCACAGAATTCCAATCAGTGCACGACCTTCATAGAATTCCAATCATTGGAACATTGTCTTCTTCATCAACCGTCATGATCAACTTCATGCAAACCATGAGATTCTATTATTCAAGAAGTCTTTTGCATGGTTCTCTTGTAGTCATGAGTAATTTCATGGTCTTCATCAAAACCCATGGTTCTCATGCAATAATGAGGAATTGCATGGTCTTCATCAAAGCCCATTCTTCTTTAATCATACTCATATGGATTGCACCTCACATTCTTCATTGTTGTAAACAATTTATCACCTTTGACACATGTTCTTTGAAAATATGATCAGTACAACAATCGTCTGAATCACCATTCCTCTACTTCATTAGTGTACTTCATGATCTCCTTCATTTTGATCTTCCATTCCTCCATTTCATTGGAGTACTTCTTGATCTCCTTCATTTTGATCTTCCATTCCTCCATTTCGTTGGAGTACTTCTTGATCTCCTTCATTTTGATCTTCATTGACAACTATTGACAACAAATACAAACTTATACACAAATTGGTTCCAACAATCTCCCCCTTTGTATTTTGTTGTCAATACCTTATACATCTTCTGAAATGAATTTGTCAATGTCAAAATGAGAATCTTCTCTTCAGTCAACTTTTCTTTTCAAACTGTCATTTCAGTTTCTCTCCCCCTTATTGACAAGAAATACAAAGCGCATGGTAGGGAGGGTATCAATCCATACTTAAGCAATGTTGCATTAATCATTTCAATCTAAGTCTACTTGAGCAATGCTCGATGTAGAAAATAAGAGGATTTGATTTAGTCAACAAGGTTGTCCATTATTCATAGATCATGATACCAACATGAGATGATAACTCATGTATTTTGTCTTTAAGGGTTTACCACTTTTATTTTAGGTAGAAGAAAAAGAAATGTGATAGGGAATAATCAACCTGAAACTCCTGCACTCACATCAGCAAACAGATCAAAAACATTCAAGTGCTATTGGCAGGATAAGTGACCTTGGGGCACTTCCATTCTTTTTATGTCACTGATAAATTTAGTTACTCTCCCTTTGTAGAATGATCTTTGATCTGAGTATCCAAGGGATAGAGATTGAGAAATGGCATACCTTCTCCATTGACATGTTCTTCAAGAAATTCACAGAGTAAATGCTTTTGAGTCCAGTTGGAGTTGATATTAATTGAGACAGTGATTATGGAAGCTTCTTCATTTTTCTCCCCCTCAAGGGAAACACTCCTCATCATCTTCATCAAGAGTGATCCTTCATCATCATAATCTTTGAATATAAATTAAAGAATCTACTAAGGATGGAAACTTCTTTAGCTTGGCTATCAAGAGTTGACAGCATTCACTAATTCTCAGGTTCTCCCCCCTGAGAGCATGCTTCACCTTCAATTCCCTGCATTATTAGCACAAATACAGTACACAAATGATTACGGGAATAAGGTGGTTCCTCCTTGATTCATCAACAAGACCTGCATGGTTGAGGTTCTTTTCTCAACCAAGTTCCTCTATTCACTCCAGTCTTCATGCCTGCACATTTGAACATATGTTCTGACATCTGTTGGTGTGGCATGGATCTGTGCACATTCTCTTCTGCTTTGTGTGAAGAATCATTCTGCTTAACAGCCATCATGAATGATACATTCTTACTCCTATTAAGTATTGCTTCTTGTTCTGGTATTAAGGTTAGGCAACCTTTTGCAATGTGACCAGATTTCTTGCATCTCTCACACAGAACTTCTTTGACACATGCGTTTCTCTTTGTTTGCAATCTCTCATGCACTGTGTCTTCATCATGTGAAATTTTTCCTTTTCCTTCATCACCAGCCTTGGCCTTTTTATCTTCAAATTTCCTCATTCTTTTCAAATCTTCTGGCCAGATGACCAATATGTGATTTGGAACTATTACAGCTGGTTTGGGTCTTCCACATGGGTTCATCTGAGTTTCATCCCACTTAGTGTTTCTTTTGGATGAATGACCCTTCAATTTAATGGATCTAAAATCCTGGGTCTTCTCAGCTTCCCTACTTGAGATCTTCTTGGGGAAATGTGTGTTCACCATATTCTTCTAATTTCTTCCCAAGGAATATTCTTCCTTCTTAGCTGGCTTGTGTGGTATTCTGTTCTTATCTGCTATGGATATTTTTTGACATAGGCATACACCATTCTTGTGACCACTGCCGCTGCATACATCACAAATGTTGTCAAGCATTCCAAATATGTTTTCTGTAAAAAGATGCTTCTGGACCTGCAGATGTTCCTTCTTCTTCTCTGGATTCCTTATCTTTGATATAGGCTTTCCCCGTGCTTTTCCATATAAGGGATTATAAAAACAATCCAGTGCATAGTGCCCAATTCTGTTGCAGCACCAACTTTGACCCACAAACCTTGCCTTCTTTTTATCTTCTGTATGAGGTTGTTGGGCCTTCTTCTTAATCTTTTGTGCTCTATTTGAGGAACCAACTTCCTCCTTTTTCTTCTCATCCAGCCTAGCCATGGTGGAAGGTTTCTTCTTCTCACCTTTCCTCATCCATACTTGTTTAGAGCTGTTCTGCCAACCTGCACTGATTGTAGGAACATATTTAGAAACATGAGTACAAGATGGTTTGGATGGTACCTTCACTTTCTCATTTTCTTGTGATAGATTAATGAGTGAAGTCATGATCTTCTTATCACATTTTGGAGGTCTTTCGACAATATAATCCTCCAGTGAGCATTGAGTACCAAAAGCAACTGATTCTTGATTGTCATAATCTTCTTGTCACATGTTGGAGGTATTTCAGCTTTAGACTCCTCTAACGAACATTGAGTACAAGCATCACTCATTTCATTCTTTTGTGAAGTCTCAATATGTGTATTCTCAATCTTGGTCAACTGGGCTTCCAATTTTTGACCCTCAATATTGAGGATTATCTTCTGATCTTCAATAATGATCATCTTCTCTTCACAAGTCTTCTTCAATCGTTCAACCTCATCTTCATGAATCTTAACTTTGCTTTGTAACAAAGAGTCAAGTTACCTGAATTTAATGGAAGTTTCTCCCAAACAAAAACTCTTGACTTCATTTCTCTTCTTCAGCTCAGCTTCAAGTGCATGAATCTTTTCTTTTAGAGTTTTATTAACTGCCTCATTTTCTTCAAAGACTTTAACCTGTTTGGTGAGATTCATACTTTCCAGAACTTTTCTTTCCAACCCCTTTTCCATATTGTTAGCTTCTCTTTCTAGTCGAGTGATCACAACCTGCATAGATTGGAATAGGATACAAATAATAGCAACCCTTTCTTCAGGAATATCATGCAGATATGTTTTGAGTTTTTCCTAAAATCTTGAATTAAGGGTGTCATCCTTTCTTCTGGAAGAATCCTGAGCCACTTGCTTGATACTTTCCAAGACTGATGTTTCTTCATTATTGGAATGTCAGGGAGAAAAAGACACTAAATATTCTTTAGATATGAGGGACTTCTTCAGCTGCTTCTTCTCTTTCTTTTTCCTGTTTGTCATGGTCTTGCTAGATGTAGACTTCTGATCAGAAATGACTGTGTCATTATCAAGACTGCTCTTCATTGTTGACTTTAGGAAAGAAACTCAAATCCTATTCTAAATAGAATTACTGGAGAATATCCAACATATGTCAACCTCCCTTTGATACCACTTGTAGGACCCTGTGACACCCTGAGAGGGGAGGGGTGAATCAGGGTGTCAACTTTTTCTTCTTAATGTTATGGATCTTGTTCCCACGTTGGTAGGAACTTGTTTTAAACCTGTATGACGGATATGATCAGTAATGAAACATTCACATGTAGAGATATGACACAACTATTTTTACTTGGTTCACCAATAAGGGCTACATACAAGGAGCATACGCTGACAGGTTGTCATTCGTACCAAAATCCACTAATCTTCACTATTTGTGGATTACAATGGTTCGGGAACAATCACTATGTCCCAGGCTCACTGCCTTTACAAAGGTTCAGGGATAGCTCACTGCTTCCCTCGGGTCACTCCCATTGACTCCCCCTGGCTCACTGCCCTTGGTGAAGTCCCACTCAGTTTATAGACGTGAAGGTCTCTTCAATAGATTTGCATTGAAGTCTTTGTCTCATGTTCAGCATGAGACTTTGCTTGCATTAGAGTCCTGAGTTGATGCTCTTTTGTATTCAACCTTTTACTTTAGTGAAATAACTGAATGCACTATATCTTCTTCTTCTCTTCCTTTGATTTTCAATACTAACACCTCAGTGTATTGATATATTCCCCTATTTCTGTGTAGATCTAAGTTTAGTTGCATGAACTGTTCTTCTTCTCTTCGCAAAGAACAATGAGAGTGCTAAGCACCTGTCAAAGGTCTGTGGGACCCCAAAATTTTCGTGCACCCTTCCCGGTGCCTTGCGCGTAAAATTTAAACCTTTCGCGTAAAAATAACTTTTGGTGCGTAAAAGGATTTTCACGCAACTCTTCTTTTTCCGCGCAAATTTTCCCTTTTTCGCGCAACACCTTCTTTTTCGCGCAACCCTTCTTCTTTCCGCGCACCACTCTATACCTCAATTTTTCCACGCGCCAGAGCTCGGGATCTGTCTAAGTGTCGAGCCACACTGAATGAGAGGGCTTCACCTCATATTTATAGGCGTTTTTGATCCTGCACGTAAAACCCCTTCCTGCGCGCAAAACTGTCTCTCAATTCTTTGAATTACGCGCACCTGTTTGATTTTCCTTGCACATGGCACGAAAATCCCCAAATTTTCACATGCCTCTTTCCTTTTACGATTTTCTGTATTTCTAATTCGATACACTGCTTGCGCGAAAAATTCACCCAGCTATTCTGTGCACAACATTTTTCCGCGCACATTCCCATTTTCCGCGCACAACTCTGGTTTTTCGCGTAGCCCATGCCTTTACCATTTTTCAATGTTCTAATTCTGAAACACTGTTTGCGCGAAAAACTTCACTCCACTTATTTCGCGTACCATGCTGTTTTTCGCGCCCAACTCAAGAATTTCTCACACACCACTTATTTTCCGCGCAGCCCATGCCTTTGCCATTTTTCACCAATCTTATTTCGAAACACTTTTTGCGCGAAAAACCTTGATCCACTATTTCACGCATCCCACTGTTTTCCGCGCCCATCTTAAGTATTTCGCGCACAATCCTTATTTTCCGCGCACCACTTCCTCATTGTGCGCACCTCCTTTTGCAGACAATTCATGTCTTCATTTTCTGATTTTGAGGCCCAAAAATTTGGCAAACACTGGAAGACGATTCCACCTTGTGTCTGCTCATTTGGCACCGCCTCCAGATCATCAATTCCTTTGTCGACGTTCTTAAATCAAACATAGATCATTGACCATAGCTCTAGAAGTCAACATGCCACTATGAAATCTCTTTTGTCAACATATTTGTATGTCGTCTGTTTGCTTTGTCAACAAGCACGATTACCTCAACAACACTTCTTCCTGGTGATATGTATCCTTCAACAACTCTTCTGCTTTTATCACAAAGTCCACTATTGTGATATGTATTCTTTGAAGGCATAGCTTCAGCATCATCATCATCTATGACAATGTGATGTGCATGGCTATCGCAGAATTCCAATCATTTCACGAACTTCGTAGAATTCCAATCATTGGCACATTGTCTTCTTCATCAACCGTCATTATCAACTTCATGAAAACCATGGGATTCTATTCTTCAAGAAGTCTTTTGCATGGTTCTCATGCAATCATGATTAATTGCACGGTCTTTATCAAAACCCATGGTTCTCATGCAATAATGAGGAATTGCATGGTCTTTATCAAAGCCCATTCTTCTTTAATCATCCTCAGATGGATTGCACCTCACATTCTTCATTGTTGTAAACAATGTATCACCTTTGACACATGTTCTTTGAACATACGATCAGTACAAAAATCATCTGAATCACCATTCCTCTACTTCATCGGAGTACTTCATGATCTCCTTCATTTTGATCTTCCATTCCTCCATTTCATTTGAGTACTTCTTGATCTACTTCATTTTAATCTTCCATTCCTTCATTTCGTTGGAGTACTTCTTGATCTCCTTCATTTTGATCTTCATTGAAAACTATTGACAACAAATACAAACTTATACACAAAGTGGTTCCAACACTTCCACCAAACCTCTCTTAGGTTTAATATGTGTTCCATGTAAATATCCTAAGTAAGTAAATACCTATTCCATCACATGTTTTGAACTTAGAGGTATTACTGTTGTAGTATGATATTTCTTATGATGAACAACCAGTAGAGATTCTGGATCGAATAAAGAAAGTTTTACGAAACAAGACCAATTACCTGGTAAATGTTTTTTGATGAAACCACTATATTTAGGAATAAATGTGGGAACCTGAGGATTTAATAAACTTATATTTATTATTCATGAGTTTGGAATGTGTAAGAAGGAAGTTTATACTTAAGGTAATGGATTTCCAATCTCTCTTTTATTTCTGGGATACATATGAAAATTCACCACTTGTTTCTTTTGTGTGGTGTATATACTATACCTTTGACATGTTATATAATGAATCTATTTATTTTAGTGATATTAAAAGTTTAATTTGATGTTATGATTTATTTTTCCTTATAATTCAAAAGATTACTAAAGTAGTAAGGGATTTCCATCTCACTTTTTACTTATATGAGACACATTCCATATTCACCACCTATTTATTTTATATGGTGTGTATAATAACCATGAATGTATTTTATGTTGATTCTCATGATAATTATCGGTATTTAAATATCCATTTTAGGATCTATCTTTCATGGGATTTACAATTAAAAAGGTACCAAATTAATAAGATATTTTTTTCTCAATTTTCCTTATTTGAGACATATGTTATGTTATGAACCTATCTTTTTTATGAGGTGTATATAAAGTCCATTTTAAATGTAATATCATGAATTTATTTATTCACATGATATTTTAAGTTTCATTTAATGTTATTCCTTAACGGGGCTTACAATTAAAAGTTACCAAAGTGGAAAATATTTTTTTGTTACAATCTAATCATTTATCAGGATTTTTTATGATTATGTTTCCAATGATGAAATATTATGATCCATTTTTCAAGAAAAACATGAATTTTAATCTCCTATAGTTATTTTTAGAGAATGAAAATTTTCCCGTAATTTTACACTCTTTATGTAATCAAGATTTCAAATTAATATTTTTGAGAAAAACATATTTATTTATCTCTTCATTCAAAAATCATTTTTCTTCTAGAACCATTTTTTTCTAAAATAAATTAATTTTTTTTTAAAATTATTCAAATGATTTATTAATGACATTTTTACCTATGTTTTATTTTTTTAAAAATGTTTTGAAATTAATATTCATCTCATTTTCCAAATAATTACCATTTGTATTTTACTGAAAATGTGAAAGTAATATCTATTTTAACATGTACAAGATGGAAGAAATTTCTTTCCATTATGACCATTATTTTATTTACATCTTACTTTATAATTTTTTATGGTTATTTTAAAATAAAATGATTTTAAAAATGTTTTATTTTTTTAAAAGTGTTTTTTAGAAGTGTAAATAATTTTTTCCTTAAGAAATTTTTAAAATGATTTTTAAAGATTCCTTTATAAGTTTTCAATGTTGTTTTGAAATAAAATGATTTTGAAAATATTTTATTTTTTAAAAAGTGATTTTTAAAGAAAGTTTTTTTCCTTAAGAAAATTTCCAAGTAATCTTTCAAAATAATTTTCCATCTAAGATAAAATCCTTCGATTTTTACTTATGATTTACTGGGGAAATGATCCAAGGATACCATTATTATTCTTTCTCTAGATGGTTTATGATGAAAATATTTTTATAAAATCTATTTCTCTTCTATGGGTTATGCCATGATAAAATTCTTATGAAACCCACTTCTTTTTCCATGGGTTATGCTTTAATGAAATTATTATGAAACCTATTTATTTTCTATAGGTTATGCTATGATGAAATGTTTATGAAACCCATTTCATTTCATGGGTTCTGATATGATGAATATATTTTGATCTAGTGGCACACACATTTATTATTTTCATTATATGATGGGGGTTATGTTATAACCAAGGATGATGGTTACATTATAACCAATATGATTGGGACTTATATCTACCTCCAATTCATTGGGTAATTATTAATGATATATATGATAAAATGGTACATGATAGGTTATCCCAAGACTGAAAGAGGGTACAAAGGTGGTTATCCCAAGCTTGAAAGAGGGTACACAATAGGTTATCTCAAACCCTAAAGAGGGTACATGGGAGGTTTTCCCAAGACCGAAAGATGGTAAATGGGAGGTCATCCCAAGACAAAAATAGGCACATTGGTGGTTAACCCAAGACTAACATGTTATGAATGTATTTATGGGTAGATTTGACATAATATTTTCAATTTTTATGTGTATTCCACAAGTTTATGCCTTATTCCAATGTTATTTTCTTATATATCATGTTCTTTGATTCCCTTATGATTCATGTCTTATAAAATTCCAATCTTTATACCATGAATCAAGATTATGATCTTTGATATGTAGAGTATGGTTTTCAAATTTATAATCATGTTATCATACCATTATGTTCATTTTATGCTTACATATCTCCCTTGTTTACCCTTACTGAGAATTTGAGCTCACCCTTTCTTATGTTTCCCATCCCCAGGTTATGAATAAAGGGTTTAAGTAGGGTATGTTTGTGAAGAGTAATAAAGGGTAAGATATTGATGGGATACATTGAAGATATTTCATTAATTAATAATATTTTATTCCAAGTTTCCAAGGGCACTAAACTATTACGGTCCTCAAGAATGTGTTTGTATAATTTAATGAATATTAATCTAAAAATATGTAATGTCCATGTATGAGAAGAATGGGTTGCCATAGTTTCTATATGAGTAAATATTTGGTAAATATTTTGAAAATAGGATGATAAAACTTTAGTAATATCCCTAGGTTTATTTATAAGGATATGTATAAGGATGTCTCTAAGGATGAGCCAAAGTGTAGTGAAATGTCCTGGAATTTTGGTAAATGATAGAGAAAGTGGTTTCCAATAAATTACATTCCCATATGGACACTAGAAGTGGATGTGGATTTGGAACAGAGGCACCTAGGGGAAATAAATCCAAAAATGGTGCATTGAGATAGACTCAATCATCACCTAGTGCATGACAATGGGCCTTGCTGCACACCTAGTTTGACACTCCTAGGGGATATTCTTTGTAAGTTCACAAACTCTTTATGAACCATCATGAAGTATTTAAATAGATGATAACTATGAATGACATAGGATAAATATAAAGTGGAATAGATTAAAAAGTGAGTTCAATGATTTAGACATCCTATAAGTGATTTTTCATGATTATGTTGTTATGAACTATGATTAATATTGTTCACACTATGATTTTTGGTTTTAGTCAATGTAGGGAACCAGAGGGAATTGGGTTAACATTGAATGTGGAAAAAAATTTTCTAATGAGAATCCAAATGAGATGATGACTGGAGTAAAGGGTATTGTGATTATTCCTAATCAGTTATCACATAACATGATTAATAATGTGCACCTTAAAAGCTCTTAAAATCACTAAAAAATAAAATGATAGAATTTACTGAGATTTAGGGTAATGGGGACCATGGAGGAAAGAAGATTCAGATTCCTATATGTCGAGAATGTGGGAATAATCACTCAAGGGAATATATCATAGGGACGAGAATATGTTTTGAGTGTGGAAAATAAGGACACAAAGTAGGTAACTTAAAAGGAAAAATTAAAAGTTCAGTTAACAAAATGGATGAGAATATTGGTCTCCCTAAGATATCAATGATGATTGAATGTTTCAAATTTGGAAAGTATAGGCATTATAAAAATTTATGTCCTAAGGGGAAATATCATGAAGTTAATTAGAAAGTTTGTATGAGTATTTTTTTTCTGTTGACGATTAAGATACTACGAATGATATTAGAAAGGAAGTAGGTATTAAGGAATAAGATGATAAATCCTAGTTAATGGTTTGTGAAGGAAGCGAGATGATTTAATTATTTTTTTATTGGAATTAAATAATTATGAAATATATAATTATTGTTCAGTATAAGTTTTTCATTAAGGGTTTTAAAGAATATGTTAAATTACGTTGATGACCTAGAAAAGTGATTTAATTGAAAGGTTATATTTTATGGAAAACACATGATTAAGGGAAAGATAACCCTTAGAATGTTCCCAATGTTGAGATAATGATTTTGGGATAAAGATATGATTGATATGGATAAAGTAAATTGGATAGTACTAATTTCCTTGGAATTTATTAATGATTTTTTCATAAAGTGGTTTATGCTATCATTGACGAAGTTTAGAATATTTTTGGATTTAAGGAAAATATCCAATAATATATATTTTATGTAAGTAATGAGGAAGAATGTATGTTTTTGAAAAGGTTTTATGGAAATTTAATTCATTACCATGTTTTAATAGAATACATAATGAAGGAATTCATATGTTTGGTATGTGACAATCAAAAGCTAATTTATGATATATGGGAGATCAATGTTATGTTTATTTTTAGAAATTTAGTGACCCTATTTTTAAATTTTGAATTTTGGAAGGGTTATAATGTCAACCATCTATTTAATGGTTTAAGTTTAACTTTATATGAGGTTTTAGAGATTAATATATTAATGCACCATATGAATATTTATCCATATTTGATAACCAATGTTAACTTTTTTTTTAAACTAGAGATAGAAGGACAAACTTATCATTATTTTATGGATCTTGTGATCCTTTAGTGCTTTAGGCATAAAAAAAAAATTCATCCTCATTTATTTGAGTAATAGATGAAGTGGAAATTGATCGAAGCACAACTAAAAGTTGAAATTGGGCTTATAATACAAAAGAAAACTAAGCCTTAGATATATTGATCCCTTTGAAATTCTTGATCGTATTGGGACAGTAGCCTATCAATTGACGCTTCCACTGAACCTATGTTGGGTTCAATATGTATTCCATGTATCTTTACTGAGGAGGTACATACCTGATCCATCACATGTGTTGAACTCAGAGTTTTTACCAATTGATCATTATATTCCTTAGGAGGAAGAACCAATAGATATTTTGGATCAAATAGAGAAGGTTCTACGAAACAAGACCACTTACCCGATCAATGTTTTGTGGAGAAACCACCATATTGAGGAAGTTATGTGGGAAACTAAGTATGTAATGAGGCATAATTATCCTTATTTTTTGGTACCAATTTGACGAATTTCTAGAGAAAAAATCATTTTAATGGGGGTTAGAATGCAATACCTTGAGATTTTATGAAATATATATATTTTTCAATGAAATTTAATCATTTTGATATTTTTAATTACATAAAACACTAATTTTAGATTTCATTACACACACTACTAATTTTATTATACATTACTTTCAACACTGAGTTTGGCTTTCATTACATGTAACACTGAGTTTTTATTGCATTACATGCAACACTGAGTTTAAATGAAACGTATCATATTATTGAAGTGTTATTATATGATAGTTATCACCTAACTATTGGAGTAGTGGGTATGAATAGGATTAACTAAATTATGAAAATAAATGGTTTACACATGTATATAAAATTAATTACTTGGTGAAAAATTAATTATAAATGAAAATATAAACCATTTTAAAATAAAGGGAATATTTTTTTGAAAAACTATTTTTACTTGAAAAAACATGTTTTATCTCAATAAATTAAATAAATTAGTTTTTGTGAATGATTTTAATTAAATTTATATATTATATATTCAATAAAAATTTTAAAATTAATATTATGTGTTTTCTTGACAAGAGATAAGAATAAATCTAATTTTACCCTTAAAACCAATATTTTTCTAAAAAACAATTTTATCAACTTTTTTACACTTATTTTAAAAATAAATTTAGAAAATTTTAGAAAATTTAATTGAAAAAATAAATTTTATTTTTTAAATTATCATGTCAAAATTATATTAGGGTTAATTTTTGATAATTTTTTAAAATGATTAATTTTTTGATAGATAGTGAAAGGTACTGAATTTTAATTGAAAATTAATTTTTTGTTTAAATTATTTATAAAGTTAAATTATATTTTAAATTGGTTTTAAAGTAAAATTAGTTAAATTATATATCAATTAATAAAATTTATATCATTTTAATCAATTTCATGTTGAAATTGGATATAAAAACATTGTAAAATTTTGAAAATTTTCTCTTTGAAAACCCACTTTCTCATTGAGTCTGTAGGATTAATTTCATATCAAAATTTTCCAATTTTTGGAATTGAATTTAAAAAAATAGATTAAATATTTGTAATCATTATAATTTATATTATCTAATAATTTTAACTTAATTTTTTCCAAAATTAATAGTGAAAATAGTAAAAATTAATTACTGAGGTTAAGGTAAAAATGAGTTTACTAGGGGGTTAAACTAAAAAGATAAGTAATAAAATAACCTAAAAACTTGTTTGAAACATATTTTATGGAAATATTTAGACCCTATAATTTTTAATTCTTGATAATAATTCATACTGGACCCTTTTTTCATATGCGAAATAGGGGTACACCTTTTTCTTCTAAAAAATTATAGGCGTGCCAGTCACCTCACTTATAAAAGGCCACCTCCCCTCCTCTCTTATTCACATGTTAAAACCCTTTTGGTTATGCTAATATCTACCCAAATTTATTCTAAAATTTCCTCCTCTCATCTTATAAGCCATATTTTGGGTATAAATCCAACCTAGGAAGGATTTTTGGGCAAACCTAAGGAGGCTACCCAAAGAAGAGGTAAAGTTCTTCAACGAGCGTTTTTATTTTATTTCTTACTCCACATATTTAAATTCTTATTAAAATATGATGATATAATAATATAATTATATTAAATATTATGAGATATTTTTATGTTAAGTTAATTACCATAAACCATCTCTGCTTCCATAAAATGGGTTACAAAATCATCATTTGTGTCTATGGCAGACTACCGCCTCCCAAACCGATGTCATTCATTTTTCCATTACCACCTCTCATGGTTGGGTATTATAATGGATATAAAGTTTATATATGATATTTATAAGATAATTATACCATTTTATTAATTATACAAAATATAAAATTTTTAATTTCTATTCCATAGGGGATACGATAGTGTCATTTGTGTGTACGATGGACTACCACAACTCAAAGTGATGTGATTCGTTTTCACTAACTCTTTATATGGAAGATAATAAAGATAAAGTAAATAAATATATATTATATAAATGAAATAATTATTATATTAATGACATATTTATCATTATTAAAATATAATACATCATTTTATTTCTTACCTTTTCATTCACTGAAAGATGATAACGTCATTCATGTATGTGTGGACTACTGCCTTCATGAAGTGATGTGACTCTTTTTTTATCACCACACCACATGGATGATATGTATAAGAATATTTAAATAAATAATATTTTATTTTTTATATTATGATAATTTTTTAAAGATAAAATATTATTTACCTACTTTCCATATTTATGGTTGAAAAATGGAAACGTTACTCATGCGTGCGTATAACCTTCCATCTCCATGATCATAACATCCTTAATTTCTAAAAACCATATTTCATGATTGGTATTAAAATTAAAATTGATGAATAAATATGTTAATTATTTCATTATTATTATTCTATAGATTATGAAACCATGTTCAAAGTAATATGACTGAAAATAATAAATCAAAATATATATAAAAAACTAAGAGATTATTACTTGAAATGTGAATTAAACATGGATTTATTAATAAATCAGAAATAAAAGGATATAAATAAATCATATATGGTATTATATATATATATAATTGTGGTTATAAATTATATGTATAATAAACTTATATTTATTATATAGGAGGTTTTGATGTGTATAAAGGAAGTTGATACTTAAGGTAAAGAATTTCTAGTCTCTCTTTTATTTCTGGGAGACATATGAAAAATCACAAATATTTTATTTTGTGTGGAATATATAACACCCATTTGAAATTTTATATCATTAATATAATTATTTTCATGATACTAAAAGTTTCATTTTATTTTATTCTTTATTGGTGCTTATGATTCCAAAGATTACTAAAGCAGGAAGGGATTTCCCTTTAACTTTTTACTTATGTGAGACACATTCCATACTCACAAAATATTTTTAATGTGTTGTTTATAATACCCATGAATTTATTTTATAATGATAATCATATAAATTATTTGTATTTACATATCCATTTTTGGATCTAGTTTTCATGGGGGTTTCGGTTCAAAAGTTACTAAATCGGTAAGGGATTTTTGTGTCAATTTTCTTTCCTTGAGACATATGTTATGTTATGAACCTATATTATTCTATGAGGTGTATATAAAGTAAATTTGATATGTAATATAATGAATTTATTTATTCTCATGATATTTTATGTTTCATTTAATGTTATTCCTTTATAGTTCTTACAATTAAAAGTTACCAAAGTGGTAAAGATTTTATGTTACAATCTCATTGTTTATCATTATTATTTATGATTATGTTTCTGATGATGAAATATTATGGTCTATTTATCAATAAGCTCATGAATTTTATTCTCCTATGGTTATTTTTTTTATAATACATGTTTTCTATTCATTTTATACTCTTTATGCACTCAAGAGTTCAAAATATCATTTTTAATAAAAACGTTTTTTATTTCTCCATTCGGTCGAAAACCCTATTTCTTCCAAAACCATATTTTCTAAAAAAGTTTCAAAAAAGTTTTTAAATTTTTTAAAATGATTTATTAAATACATTTTTACCCATGTATTACTTTATATTTTTTTTGAATGTAATATTCATGTTATTTTCTAAATAATGATCGTTTGTCTTTTACTAAAAATGTGAAAAGAATATTTATTTCAATGTGTATGGATTGAATGAAATTTCTCACTATCATGAAATTTATTTTATTTGAATATTACTTTATAAATTTTCAATGTTATTTTCAAAGAAAATGATTTTTTAATGATTTTTATGTTTTAAAATGTTTTTTTTTCAAATTATAATGGATAATTTAATTAAGAAATGTTTTAAATGATTTTAAATCTTACTTTATAAGTTTTCAATGTTATTTTAAAAAATTATTTTGAAAATGTTTTATGTTTAAAAAAGTGATTTTTCAAAGAAAGGTTATTTTACTTAAGAAATGTTCCAAGTGATCATTAAAAATCATTTTCCAACTAAGATAACATCCTTTTATGTTACTTATGATTTATTTGGTATATGATCCAAGGATACACACACATACACCAAATATATATTTATTTATTCCAAGAAGTAAGAAACAATATTACACCAAAGGAATAGGGAAACAAACTACACAAGAAATTTAGGAAGTTATAAGGGTCTAAAATAGTGTATCCTGTGGGCATCCCCTCAAACATAATGAATTCCTTACAAAGTAAAGGATCCCAAACTAGAAAAAATAACCTCACCATCTTGGGTTAAAATGGAAGCTATGAAGTATGGAACTTTATTCCCCTCAATAATAGTGTAGATGATATCCAAGGGATTGGTGATAAGACCCATGCATCTATGAATAAGATATGTAATGGAACATGGGGTGATTTTGAGGCCAAGAAGAGAATTATAAATCATTGTAGAGTCCATTTCAATAGCTTCCAATTGAATGATCCTACAAATAAAAATCTATAGATCAATAGACATAGAAAGATCCTTATCCTGGATAGAGTCATCATTAGAAAAAAACATAGATAAGGTGAGGATAATATATCCTATAGGATCTCAAACAATTCCACTGCTCGGTATAATCCCCATACTAAAAGACCCATCTGTATTGAGTTTCAAACCAATGCTTTTAGGGTTCCACTAAACCCAATTAACCTAAGGGGACCTACAAGAGATGTTTTGGGGATTAAAACTAGTCAAAATCAAGCTAAGGGATGGAGCCTCCTCCCAATTGTTGATCAGGTGGGTCAGATCCAAAATCAAGATTATGGTCTTAAAAATGATAGAAGATCTTGTGAAATATATCAATTCATACCAAAATTTGTTTCTATCCTTCCAAATACACTAATAACCCACCACAAGTATGGAAACTCTATCCTTATTCTTAGTTCCACAAATATTACCACACTAAAACCAACAATTGAGGAAAGGGATGCCTATAGATTCTTAAGAGGATAAACTACTAAAGTCACTAAAGGCATTCCAAATAGTACGTTCCCATTAAAAATAAAAGAATAAGTGGTCCAATGTATCTTCACAATGAACCCTAAAATAAGATAATTTGGACATAATATTAATACATATACGCCTCAAATTCTCACTAGTAGCTAGTTCATGATTCATCACATGCCATAAGAGGAAGTTGAGTTTTGCAGGGAACTCCTTGTACCCGAGTAGCTCACCCCAATCATCAAGGAAATTATAAAACTTCATTTCTCTCTGATAACCCTTCTTGAAAAAATATACTAATGAAGATCCCATAAACACACACTTATCTGACTCTGAGTTTGGCTCAATATTCTTGAAAATATCATGCTTTTTATTATCTAGGATAACATGGATGAAATAAGGATGCATGAATGCCTGTCTAAACATTATATCTGGAATAGGACATCCAGGGAATCACAGCTTAGTACTTATCCAATTATGATACTAGAAGATTATATCACCTCAGACGATGAACCATTTGGTGTGACCCTGGCGATCCAAGATATGAGGTTGAACCGAACACCACAATGGTGATTACTTACCACTAGACACTTCTAGATTACTCCCACACTTTACCACACTAAACTTACCCAAGAGCGTAAATTACTAAAGTGAATCCCATTCTAACTAAGCATGCATACACTGAATCACATCATATACACTCGTAATGTTGATGCTTCCTTCTCTCATTGATCTTTCCAACCTATCCCATGATTACCAATGATGATTGCATTCAAAATGGGTGTCCCAAATAAAATAAGACATGATGTTATAAATACCCTTAATGATACATTTGGTAGCCATAAAATATGTAATCACATGCATGGGAATGGAGGAGAGCATACAGTTCACCATGGTAATTCTACTTCCAAATGATAAGAACCAATTATTCTATTCCAAGATGCGCCCAAATATTTTACTGACTAGCCGATCGAAGTGATGTATTTGGATGTTATGCAAGTAATTCATGGTGACTCATTAATACATTAGAAAAATCCTTATGCACATACCCAAAATATTCTCCAAGATGATTCATGCATATCTGAGAACCATTTCAAAATAAAGATACTAATCTTATCCCTATTAATAAGATGGACACTCCATTTGTCATAGCTATCAAGAACATTGTTAATTCCTTAGATGTATCTTTTATTATCATTATAAAAAATGATAGTTTAATCTATTAACATCAAATGGGAGATACCACCAGAGTGTTTTCTATAATAGTAAGGTTGAATGAAACCTTCCAAGATTCTTTTATTGATGAAATGACTAAGGGTATCTTGGGTTAAGATGAACAATATTGGGTAAATACCAAGGATATCATTCTTATTATTTCTCTAGTCAGTTTATGATGATAATATGTTTATGAAACCCGTTTCTATTCCACGGTTTATACCATGATAACATGCTTATGAAAACTGCTTCTTTTTTCCATGGGTTATGATTTGATGAAATGATGAAATGATTATGAAACCTATTTATTTTCCATAGGTTATCTTATAATGACATGTTTTTGAAACCCATTTCATTTCATGGGTTATGATAAGATGAATTTTTTATGATCTTATGGTACACGCATGTATGATTTTCATTATATGATGGTGGTTACTTTATAACCAAGGATGGTGGTTACATTATAACTAAGTTGGTTGAGACCTATATCTACCTACAATGCATTGGGTAATGATTAATGTTATATGATCTCAAAGGGTACATAGGAGGTTATCCCAAACTAGAAAGAGGGTACAAGTTTGGTTATCCAAATCATAAAAGAGGGTACATGGGAGGTTATCCCAAGTTTGAAAGATGGTACATGAGAGGTTATCCCAATCCTAAAAGAGGTTACACAAGAGGTTATAACAATCCCAAAATAGGGTATATAGGAGGTTTTCCCAAGACAAAAATAGGGTACACAAGAGGTCATATCAATCCCGAAATAGGTGCATGGGTGGTTATCCCAAGACTAACATGTTATGAATGTCTTGGTGGGTATCCTTGACATAAGATTTTATATGCATATGTGCATGCCACAAATCTATGTCTTATGCCAATGTTATTCTCTCATGGACCATGTTCTTTGATTCTTTTATTATTCATGTCATATGAACTACCAATATTATACCATGACTCAAGATTATGATCTTTGATATGTAGGGTATGGTTTTCAAATTTTATACTCATGTTATCATACCCATATGTTTATGTTATTCTTAGATATCTCCCTTGTTTATCCTTACTAAGAATCCATGCTCACCCTTTCTTATGTCTCCATTACCTAGGATATGAAGAAAGGTTTTAAGTAGGGTATGTTTGTGAAGATTACTAATGGGGAAGATATTTATGGGATACATTGATGATCTTTCACGAATTAAGAATATTGTGTTTAATGTTTCCAAAGGCACTAGACTATTATGGCCATTAAGATTTTGTTTGTGTAATGTAATGAATATTCATCTAAAAAGATGTAATATCCATGTATGAGAATCCTAGTTAGCTATAAAAATCCTCACATGTATTGAATCCATATGTGGTACCATTAGAGAATGATCTTTCATATGAGGAGCATCCGGTGAATATCTTAGATCATAGAGACAAGATTCTAAAAAACAAGACAACTCACATGGTCAAAGTATCGTGGAAGAACCAAGAGTTTAAGGAAGAAACTTGGGAACCAGAAGAGGTGATGAAATAGAAGTACCCTCATTTATTTTTGTGTATTAACTAAATTTCAAGAGTGAAATTTCTAAAGAGGACAATAATGTAATGAACCAAACATTTATAAATTAAATTCCCTTTTTAAATGAGTAAATACCTTATTAAGAAATGAAATTATTGAAAAAACATGCACTACTTTGGTTATTTTGGACTGTTATAAGTTATATCCTGTCATATTTAAAAGACCATTAAGCATCATAATATTTCATAGTATATCCATTATATAGTTATCATATTATTAGTATATATATAGGGTTATGATAAATCAAATTTATACTGACAAAGGAAGCGATAACCATGACCAACAAGATTGTACTATATGAATCCCATTTATCAGAGATTTTAGGGGAGATAAAATCAATGGGATTTACCCTTTACTAATCCAAAACCAAGATTTAGAAACAAAAGAATGAGTGAAACTATTTATGGGATAATTTCAAGCTCATCAAGATCATGACCAAAACCATGTTCACCGAACCACCCCAAGAGAATCCTACCATCTCACACCTTACCCTTAGGGAATTAATTATTGTAATAAATGGATATTTATAAAAAACCTAAGAGAATAAATTTTTATATTTTTATTTTTAATAAAATAATGATTATGTTTATTTTTTATTACTTTATAATGATTAAATAATAAGTTTGATAAAAATTAGTTTTTGATATGATCAAACACGAATTGTATTTTTGGGTGACACTATTTTTAACAAATTCAATAATTTTTGGAAATTAATGATATTTTAATAAAATATCATTCTTAAATAATATTTATTAAATATAAATGAAGATATAATTTTACAAATTCAAATGTAATTTTTATAAGGGTCTAAAAACTATTATTGTAAAAAACCAATTATTTTTCAATAAATGGGGATTTTGATTTAAAATTATAAATGATAATATTTAGATAATTATTTTTATAAAATAAATTTTATTTTTGATATCATCACATTGAAATTATCCAACGGTGAATTTTTCATAATTTTCAGAGACAATCAAATTTTTAGGTAAAAATTAAATACGGTATAATTATATGGTATGTATTATGACATCATAAAATCCCAAAAGTGATGTAATTAATACTCTAAATAGAATAAAAGAACAAAATTATGTTTTTACTTTTATAATAATGTGTTTTTTAATTTATTTGATCAATTTTATAAACCCTTAATGAATCCTTCAAAACCTATATTATATTTTAAGGTTTTAAAATCAATTATTTATAAAAATTGCTCACTTCCACATCACCAAGGGTATTATTGTACAGATTTAGGTTCTTATCCTTATAAAATAATTAAATCCACTTCTCTTTGGTAGAACCATGGGAAAAAACCTTGGGTTGTTTTTTTTACATTAATTTATTATAAAGATTCTAAAACCTAAATCTAGAAATTAATAAAGAATTATCCTACCTTTTTCTATAAAACACACCCATCATCCCTTTAAAATTCACTAAAAGCTCTTATATAATGAATTTACTCTACTATTACCTATCTATATTTCCAAAAAGGTTCCCCTAAGCTCTTAAAAATCTCCTCCCAAGCATTTAGAAGATCCCACTCAAGGTAAGGGATCCTCTCCTTCTCCTCTTTATTCAAGCACCTTATTTTTATTATGTATTTTGATTTCAAATTTTTTATGTTGTGATATGTTCTTAAACATACCTACTACTTTACTTATTATTTCCAAGTTATGAGATACCCCTTTCACTCTCAAAAACCCCTTATATGAATCTTTATGTACCCCCATTATGCTGTAGAAATTATCTTGCAGTTTTCCATGACAAACATTTGTATAGGGAATACCCATCCCCATTTCCACTCAATGTAATTCAACTAGATGTAACCATACTTCATTTATTGGTTAATTTAATTTATTTAACCCAAAATCATTAATTTTGGGATTAAAAGTGATAAAATGCATTCTTATGTTGTATGACCTATGTGGAACTCTTATGTATGTACATCATGTGAAAGTGATGGGTGGGACTAGAATTATATAGCCCTCCAATGTATTGGGTATTATTTTTATCTCATGATATTCCATGTATGGTGCATGGTAGGTTATCATAAGCACTCCATGTTTTGATTTCTTGGTAGTTAGCCTAGACTTATACTTATGATATGATGTTTTAAGTTGTTCCCACATTCCCATATCACCTTTATGATATCATCCCATATCATGCTTCGATTTTCAAGTTTATGATTCTAAACCCTTTTATGTTACCTTGATATTCCTATTTAATCATATGTATTTATTTACCCTATTATATGGTTTGACTATTACCTTATCAGGATTTATATCTAACCATTTTCTTATGTACGTCCCCAGGTTATCTCATACAATTTTAGAAGGTCAAATAAATTTAAAGGAATATTATGGAGTTTTAGTTTATGTATTTGTATTTCCATTTCAATTTATTATGATATGTACCTAATTACCCAAATACACTAGGCCTCATTATCTTATGGGGTTGTATTAAGTGCATCTTTATGCAATAAATAATGAAATAAAGTGTATGAAAGTTATGGGTTGTCATATATATATATATATTACATACCATATACAAAAACCTACACATCATAGCAATTTAAAAATTGTATAAACTACTCCCTCAACATATAATATATATAGGTCATGCATAAGTTTTTTTCCCTTAGTAAAACTTAATGCATAATATTTTATACTGTGTGTTATATATTTTTCTGCATACGTAATATAATTCTATAATATGTATGGATTTTCCATTATCAATAAAAACCATATGTAATATATATTTTCAATATGTAACATTTTTACTCCCATATGTAATATATTTTAATTCATACATAATATATTTATTTCCTCCCCTTGAGATATGTATGTTTTTATACTTAGGAAAAAAAATTCACGCATAAGGTTTTATACTTAGTTTTTTTAAAAAACTATAACAACCACAAAAATACCCAAAACACTCCAAACTTCTACCACTTGAATACAACACCCAAAATTACAATTAAAAAATACAATATGTAGAAAAAAATTAGTAAAACAACCCTAAACCTAGGATAATTACCAAGGTTCAATTCCCAACCTATTCCAATACTTCCACCACCCCTCACAAGACCCAAAGATCATGGTCGAACCAAAATCAGATCCAAATCACCATCCCCAAAAATCCAACCATTTAATTCAAACCTAAAAAATTTAAAATAAAATTTTAAGCTAAAATTTTAGATTCAATAATTTTTTAAATAGGTTCAGTTTTTGGAAAAAATCAAGAACACACAAAAACTGATCTAGGATGTTAAAACCTTCCCACTATATAGCTTCTCTTCCTCAAGATACATACCTGAATGTCATCAAGCCTATTTAGTGCACAATTTTTTCCATTTCAATATTATGTTAGTATCCCTATACCACATATCATTTTTGATATAGTCATGTTTCCATTACACCCATAACAGATGAACCATATTTTCAAACATTTTTCTTCTCTCTGATCTATTATATACACCATACACTCCTCTAATGATGCATTAGCCTTGAGATCAATGTCATTGATATTGATTAAATATGAAGGGTGGGAATAATATCACTAAAGTCAAGATACATGGAATACATAATTCATAACACTGAAATAGTGGGAGAGATCCAACTGGTATGACACTATATCAATTCTCTCCATGATATCAAATTTCCCCATATACCTGGGTTCCAACTTGCCTTGCCCCCAAATAAGGATATGTATTTACTTAGGAAACACTCATAAGAATATTCAATCACCCAAATAAAACTATATAGGATAGCATAATTGGTTGGCATAAAACCTATGCATAATATAACTGGTCACTAAATTCCTCTAGATTAACTTAATGTTCTCGGAGGTCTCCTATACAAGACTTGGACCAATGATAATTGAATCCATAACTTCTAGTGAACACAAAAATGATCAAAATGTACTACCATATAACAACTCCAAAGGTGAAACCTGAATTGATGTTTGATAGATGTTAAGAAATCTCTACAATTTCCAAGTGATTCCCCCATGAACCTACAAAATCTAGGAAACATGCTTGAATCATGTCCTTAAGTATGTGAATGTTCTACTTAAACTACCTATCTATCTATGGTTGGTAAGTAGAGTAACATTCTCAATTTGTATTATATGTAATTTTTAGGCCTTTAGATATTTTAACTAGGATATTGGATGAGTTGGAGGTTTTTGGAGGCTTAAATAGGATTTTTGGCTATTTTAGGGTACACCACGAGTAAGACCATGCCATGGTGTAGGATATTTTATGATTAAGAACCATCTGTGTAAAACATATTGGATAAAATGAATGCGGTAGGGTGTAGTCTCAGGTGTGTAGCGCTATGAGTCCTCCTATGGACCAAAACTATATTGAACTCACCATGTCATGGTGAAGGGTGTGGTGAGTCCAAAATAGGAAAGGTCTTAACACCAAGCCCTGGTGGGTGGCTGTGTTGGGTTACCTAAGTAAGGTGTGTTCGAGGCCACCACAACCATGGTGGGTATCACCAAACTATGGTGGCGGCTGCTTCAGTTTTTTTTGAAATGGTTGATTCGATCACTGATATATTAGAGGGAGTTATGAATCTTAATGTAAACATATGTTATCTTTATGAGGGGGTTTTAATGTGTTATTAACCCATTATTATCTATATTAATAAATTCTCCCTCCTCGTTTTGTTAGTTCCTCGAATCCAAACGATTACTAGACAAATATTGGGTGAAACTCCAGGTGTTATTACTAATTTTAGAAATGGATCAGGGTGATCCCTTCCTTATTAGGATTATTCTTGTTGATATAGTATCATGGTAATATGAACTTATAAACCTCTATTCATTTTTCTGAGAGTGATTGATATTCTTCCTTGGACTGGACATAAACCTACCATTGATGATAGTCATTATCAGGTACGTTTATGCAGTTATACCATATTGGAATGAATCCCTTCTTGAATCTCATTCTATAACCCTTGTTATGATGAATTGGAACTAGTTCTAGGGAAACTTTGGCATGAGGGTTTGATCTGGCTGCTGTACGATCATGTTTTGGGGAATCAGATCTTGATGAATCTTTACACTTGCATCAACATGTCTATAGTGACCCAAAATTTTCATACATAGATATTACATCTTATTAGATGAGTATTCAGTACATAACATAATTATACACACTAGAATTGTATAAGTCCAATATATTTGGAAACTTTGATACATAAACAACTGGTTTATAAGTGAAATACATCATCTCCCACTAAGTTCTTCATAACTAGCACCCTTCCTAGACATATCATACTTAATACATTTATTTATAACATGGTTAAAGGAAATATAAGAAAGGGAGAGATAAAATTCTTATTAAGGTTAAAAAAATGTAGATATTAATGATCACTTAAACATAACATGATCTTAAGGGTATGATAACATGAACATAACATTTAAAAAAATACCCTGTATATCATAGATCTTAATCTTGAATCATGGAATAAATCTTGGAAGTTCATAAGACATTAATCATAAAATAATAAAATAAAATGATTCAATATATCATAATATTGGGATAATACATAAGTTTTTGGAATACACATAAGCATATAAAATCATTTTCTTAATAGTAAAGGCTCACTGCCAAGACTATCATAGTGGATTGGGTTCACTCCCCAAAACATCATAGTATTCTATTGGATTGGTGTAACAACTCTAACCTAATATAGTAGAGATGTTTGGACAACACTGATAGGGAATTATATTAGTGTGGACTTTGGTGATAGTGGTACTGTAGCTCTGCGGACTTCCAGCCACTAGCCACTTTAGCAGCTTGCACTTGGGTGGCCACGAACTGTAGCGATGTTGACTTCCAGCTTCCATTAATTATAGAAGTGTAAAATTTATATGTGGTTGGTATAATATTACATTATATTCTTTATTATCCCATTTAAGGCTATGGTTTATATGTGTGAAACTTTGAGATATCC